>JAJODA010000700.1:0-41469 GCA_021730345.1 Fusarium cicatricum | reverse complement strand
CACACAGTGACTTCCTTAATCAACCAACCATATACTGACGATGAGGTTCGTCAGGCCTTGGAGAATAATCATGACCAGATCTCGATGCTCAAAAAGGAGCTAAAGAAACAGGTTAGATTATTCTCCAAGGCCTGACGACCTCATCGTCAGTATGTGGTTGGTTGATTAAGGAAGNNTTTTCTGTGAGAGGGAGATTAAGAAAGAGAAGGATTTGAGATGAATGGGAAGGAAAGCTGATCACAGACGAGTGGCCCTGGCCGGGTTTTTATACTCTTCAGCTGGTCAATTGAATACGTGTTCATCTTGAACAGACTTCATTGAGGCATGAAGGGATCGATTGAGTCATTGAAGCCATATGCGATGCGGCATCTAACCTTACTGATCTGAGTTACTGGGTTACAACGCTTGGGTACTGAGCCACTACTGTTTTAAAGTCAACACTTAATACAAGTTGATTCATTCTTCCACAAGCATTTTCAGAAGGTGAAGCTATGGGCGTAGGGACTTTCGTGTGCTTGGCTTTCACTCATAACCTCTATTTCGCTGCTCAATGCTTTTTCTGCCAACACCACTCGAGTGTCTGTCCGTTTTAGCGCTATGCCAGTTACATTCAAGTTGCGCCAACCAGACGTGAGTGCAATCTTAATGAGTGGTGTGATCAGAGCTGCGATTTGACATTGACCCGGCTTTCAACTGCATGTCAGACGGTCAGACGGCGCTTGAGATGCAGTCTCAAAGGCAGACCATGTTGTGAGTGCAATTATGGCTCAGCGTAACTTGAGTCAAGAAAACATCATGGAGCTATTCGCATGTAAATCACATACTCAGAGCAAAGGTGAACTATCAACAGGTCTAGCCACAGAGTGGACATGGGAATAGTTTTGATTCATTCATGGTATCAATAAACGAGCACAACTAGCTACAGCTTGAAACCCCCTTTATAACGCTCAACGCGACAAAGAACAGAAATATAGACAAGATGAGAATATTAAAGTTGCGTTCCTCCCCCTCCGCCCAGGCTACATCGTCAAGAAACCCCTTTTCCCTCCATTAGCCGGCCATCTCGGCCGGAGGGCGTTGGGGCTGGTTGTCGCTCGCCATCTCCTGGGGGATGTAGTGCGGAGCGCCTTGGGCAGGGTAGTAGCCCGGCTTGGAGGGGTCGTTCTGCGCCGCCGTCATGTACTGGGCCGTCGACTGGAGATGGTCCTGGTCCTTGTTCTTTTTGCGCTTCATGAGCCACCAGACTAGACCCGCAATGATGGCGATGACGGGCACTGCGATACCCACCGCGATGCCGGCCTTGGCCCCGGTCGAAAGCCCGCCGTTCTCACCACCTCCTGATCCGCTGCTATCGCTACCGCTGCCTTTACCAGAGCCGGAGCCGGAGCTCCCGCCCGTTTCGCCTGCGCCTGGCTCGGCCGTGGCAGTCGAGGCAACCGTGCACGATGCTGCGGCGGCGATGGACTTGTTGTCCTCGTCGAGAGCGACCAGGTCCTCCTCGCTGCTGGGGTTGGCCTGGTAGAGGGTGAACTCGTCTGCGTCCTCGTTGACGACAACGTAGGCGGCAGTTAAAAAGTAGCGGCCGAGCCAAGGAAATTCCTTTAGCGACACCTCCTGGAGTGAGTTGATGCGGATAACGTTGTTGGAGGCGTTGGCGATGATCTCGCCGCTGTCGATGATCCTGCGCTCCGGAACGACGAGCTGGCGGTTGGGAACAGTGACTTCGAGGTTCGAGTCGAACTTGAAGGTCAAGTCGCCGTCGAAACTGTGCGACGGATTAGCCATCGGATGTAGCAGCGGCAGGGTAGAGGGAACTCACGGCTCTTGGTCGTCCTCAAGAATAATGTTCCACCAATCAATTCCTACACTGCGCCTGTTCGAATTGGGATTGTTAATGGCGCTGCCAAAGTTTTGCCAGTAGGGGTCATAGGGCATGGCCATGAGCACCGGGGAGTCGGGGTTGATACAGGCCCGCATCACATCTCCGCCATTCGTATCGGGGAAAATGGATACGTCGGTGCCGTTCTTGAAGTTGACCACCATGTCCTGGATGTTGATAACTATGCCGGTGCCGCACTTGTCGAAGTCCAGCCTATCGGTGTACCCATCGCCATAGGCCTTTGCCCTGTCGTATCCTCCTAGAACAAACGAACCGCCCTTCTGGTCCTTGTCGCCGACGCCGTCCAGACCCCACCAAAAGGACCAACTCCTTGAGGCGATGCGGCCAGCATTCTTGAGCGAGGTGAGGATGGTAGATCCCGAGTCCATGCCGATGATATTCTGCGGTGTATAGCCTTGGAAGTTCCATGTTGATGTGTTTTTGGGACGCCCAATGGGGAAGTTCTTGAGAGTGAAGTCGTCGGTCCAGCTGATGGTGTCTGTGATTATATCGTATGTATCTTCGGCAAGGCCCTCAGTCAGAGGCTTCTCGTCTTTGTCGCCGCCCTTGCTGTTGTCTTTCCTAGTCTTGGAATCCTTGGGGATATAGAAGCCACCGCGAAATGTCTCGCAAAATCCCTCCTCTGAGTCTTGATCGCACTTTGGTCCATAGACGAAGGTGTTGTTGCTTCCCCTTCACATTCATTGTCAGAGAGATGCCAGTTGAACAAGAGGTTGTTATGCCAACTTACCATCGAGGCATGAAGGAGAAGCTCTGCTCGGGAGTGCCGACCTTGAGGTTGATACCGCGTCGATTGAAACCGTTGGCGAGAGTGACATTACCAATGCCCATGGACAAAGGCAAGGGAACACAGTCTTGAGCCATCGAGCTGCCCCCGAGGAGCAGCATCGAGGCCCAGACATAGGCGGCCGAGGTACCGTGCATTGTGAAGATGCCTCAGTGTCCTACCAGGACCATACTACTTTGCAGGCGTTGGTTGGCGTAGGCAAGATGATCGACACAGGTGACTTGATATGAGAAACAGAAGAAGAGGTTTGATACCATAGTTACTGGGAGAGAGAAATGGGAATCAAGGCGCGCGTGCGGCCAGGCCCGCTCCTCCCGGGTACCGAGCGTTGCCATTTCGGTTTTCTGTTGACTTATCTCCGGCAAGGCGCAGTAACTTGGCCCTTGGGAGCAAGAGAATGCCTAATTCCACTTTCTGGCCCCCAAACAGAGAAGACGAGACAGTTACACTGCGCAGGAGGAGGAGCTAATTCAAGACATGGTCCCCAGCTCTGCCCTATCGTCGTTGACCATGGAGGTCGTAACCATGCACCATGATCCCTCTAGCGGCCAATGACATTGTCGTACTAGTAAGGATGGGCGTCTCCATCTCCCCTTTGGGCCCTGGTGTTTCGTCTTTGCTTGTGAGCTAACACAGCCTGGCGAGGCAAAGCAGGGATAGAGCATTAGCTTTAATGCGAGGCGAAGAGTAAGGGTCACTTCTCGGTACCGATAGAAGCAATGCCCCCCTCTATTTCCAGCCTTGTTTTTGAGCGTTGCTCAGCCACTTGGGTTCTGTGCTTTTCTTTAGTAGGGGAATATCTGAATAGAAGAGTGTGAGCCCATTGCATAGATATGCTGTGCTGCTCTTTATTGCCTCAACGGTGTAGAATTCCAGCAGTCCCAGGAACCTGGATGATACTCACCTTGGATCGCACTCCATGCCAAATTAGTGCGTGAGAAATAAGCGCGCCCCGCAAGTTAGTCCTGAGCAATCTCTTTGATCCTGCGTTGCTACCATGTTTACCATGTACAAACAGTCGCTTGTCACTCGCTCTCGGACCCTGCAAGAGACGCCAGCCCTGATCAGCGGCTCATCTCGCGTCATGATAGGTCATGGTGGCTGAGCTGCAGCGGCTCGTATGATGCCGAAGACGAGAAGCGTTAGCCTTGGTCAGGATGGTACAGGGGATTTCCAGTGGAGATTGTGCAGCGCGGCAAGGTATTGCGAGGGGTTTGGATTGGTCATGTCTCGACGGGAGCTTGGTTATGGCGGGGATCATGGATGACTTGGCTGTAACACGTTTCAGTGAGCAACAGCCACTGTAACTCACTGAGGTGCTAAAACATTGAGGTCGGATCAGGGTGGCAGCCTGGGGCACCAGCAGTCAGCACCGCCAGCGCGTTTGCGTTTATCTGGCTCATTTGAATTCCAACCATTCATCACATTTGCTTTGCGCGCTCAACGTCAGACTCGCGAATATCCCATCGCGAGCAACCTCGCCATGGTTCTCGTTCACGCGCGACGCTATCGCATCGCCGTGGCCGTTGCCGTCTTTATCTTGCTGGTATTCGTCATATCTTCCTACCAGACAGGCGCCATCAGCGACAAGACATCATCATGGCCACAATGGCCCTCACATCACACCGAGGCCCCCAAACCGCCAGGAGCTGAGGCGCCCGGAGCTGGGAAACCAGAAACTGGAAAACCAGAGACTGAAAAACCAGAAGCTGGAAAGCCAGAAGCTGAGAAGCCTGGAACTAAGACACCTGCAGCTGGGAGTCCTCCAGCTCAAGCTCCCGCTTCGCCTCCGGCGCTTCCTCTGGATTACCAAAAGGAAGAACCAAACAGTGACTGGTGCGAGGATAGATACGGAATGACGTATCTCGAAAAGGCTCGCGACTCGGTCGTCTCTTACTGCACACCCGAGTCCAGCTCAGACTTCAACTGCTTCTGGTCTGCCACCGCCGACGGACGGACAGACTCCATGTGCTATGGCCGCGGCGCCATCTACGATGCCGAGCATAAGAAGTTCAAGATGGATTGCCAGATTCGGGATCTCACCGAGCAAGAGGTCTCAAAGGGCGTCCACCGCGTGCCCAACGAGCTCACCCGCTACTGGTATGACACCGGCCCTGGCAACGTCATGGGGAGGTTCCTCGAGACGAATGGAGGAGATGGCAAGACCAAGACAAGGCGGACAACTATCCTGCTCAAGCGAGAGGGAGCGGGCAACGTCTGGCACTGTCTGATGGAGATCATGAGCCTCACGTACACCATGGACATCCTCCAGATCACCATTGACCCCGAGACCGGAGAACCTTTCGTCACGGCCAAGGATGGCGAGAGCGCCCAGGTGGTGATCCTAGACGACCAACCCGACGGCCCCTACTTTGAACTCTGGAAGCTCTTTGCAAAGATGCCCGTCCGTCGCCTCGACGAGCTCAAGGCCGACGAGCCCCCGACCAACTTTGTCCTGCCCTTTGCAGGCGGCAGCAACACCCTCTGGCAGGGCGACTGGGAGCCCCACAACTGCTGGGACTCGCCCCTGGTCAAGACATTTGCCCGCCGCGCCCTCGCCCAGTTCAACGTCTCGAGACAGGACCACACCAAGGACGTGGTCGTCACCTTTGTCAAGCGCACCGGCACCCGCTCGCTCCACAACGAGACGGAGCTCCTCGAGGCCGCACGCGCCGCCATCCCCAACGCCAAGATCAACGAAGTCGACTTTGCCGCCATGTCCTTCAAGGAGCAGCTCGAGACGGTCCAAAAGACGGATCTCCTCGCCGGCGTCCACGGCGCCGGCCTCACCCACACCATGTTCCTCCCCCGGGGCTCGGCGACGCTCGAGATCCTCCCGGATGACTTCTTCCACAAGGGCTTCCGCAACCTGGCGCAGGTCCTGGGCAACGGCTACTTTAGCACCCACGGAAAGGTGCCCGGGGGCTCCGCCGGCGGCAACTGGCAGAACAGCGCGGTGGAGATTGACGAGAGCAAGTTCGTCGAGGCTCTGAGGGAGGCGGTCCGGAGCTTGTACAATAGCGGCGTGAGGAGCGAAGATGCCGTCTGAGTGGGTTGGCTGTTGCTTGTATGGAGTTTACGGTTAGGGCTGCACTTTTGGCGTTTCGGGAAGAATGATGGCTTCAAAGAATGATATGAGATGATGCCGAGAAGGATGAGCGTTTAGCCTCGTGTTGTAAATCGAGAATCGATAGCGCTGAAATACCAATTGGACATGAGTGAGCTATCTTTGGAGGTGCCACTTATATGATATTCAAGCACACCTCGGCCAACTCTCATCTAATTCGTTTCTTTTTGTTGTGCCAGACTCGTGATACTCTAGCTCTACTCTACTTGATCATTCTATGCCACATCGCCCTCTATGCCACATCCCCCCTCTGTCACATCTCACATCCCTCTCCTCGCCTCACAGATTCTTCTTCCCCTTCTCAGCAGCCTGCACCTTGGCAAAAGCCCTCGCCGTCTCCCTGACGCTCATGACGATGAGCACCGAGGGGATGACGATCCAGATAAAGTTGCAGAAGAAGTAGTAGGCCCAGTAGTAGAAACTCTCGGGCCGGCAGTGGACGATGTCGTAGACGGCGCTGCTGTAGATGCAGGTGGCAAAGTAAAGGATGTCGCCGTAGAGCTGGCCGACGCTGATGATGAGCTGCAGCGGGTGACGCAGCGGGTGCTCCTTGACGATGCACCACGCGCACAAGAACGACATGGGGCCCCAGAGGATGGCCGTGACGGTCTCCATACACACGATGAACGAGTCCTGCGTCAGGTAGCGCGAGTCCGAGAGGGAGTACTCCTTCCACAGCTGGCCAAAGATGTCCATGTTGCTGGCCACGTGGAACGAGTTGTAGGCAAAGTAGCCTACGAGGGTCAGCTGTTATTCAATACAGAAGGGGAACATGTATAACTCACCTTCAAAGAAGAGGTGGATGCATCCGCAGACGTTAAACCACATGGTCGTCAGCGTCTCCCCCTTGGACAGGCTGGGCCGTGTGCTGTTGATGAACAGCAGAGTCAACAGGAAGATGACGATGCATCCCCCAACAAGACAGCTCACGAGGGGCACAGCGGCCATGGAGTTGACGGCGTAGCCTGGGATGGCGACATTGAGGGGGAAGTAAGGGTGAAGGGGGATTTTCTCTGTTGGATCCATGGTGTTGACTGTAAAGGCTGGGCCCGTCAATGTTGTCAAATGAGATGACGCCGATGCAATCGAGTTTGGTTAAAAGTCAATTGATGATTCTGGGCTGTCAACCTTTTATACATGCAGTCTGGTAGGTTGTTGATCGTCAGGTACTACCGGTACCTAGTACCTTAGCCAAGAGAGACGTTATGCTTGGCACTCACGGAAGAGTGAGATCCGGGGTCGTACCATTGAACCATCCCCCCATCCGCATGGAAGCGGCATCTGGCATCTGGAGCTGCATCTTCCCATTGGAAGATGGATTTCCATCGCCAGGGGAACAATGGACCCTTCTGGAAAACGTCATGTAACCACAATGGGTGAGATACTACCTAGAGCTGCGATGCGGTGTGTGTTGTTGAGTGTTGACTCGGGGTTCTCGGATTCCGCCAGCGGACCTCGCCTGTGTATGTATGCATGTCAGACACACATCCAGAGATACACATAGTAGAGGTGAGAGAAACATGGATTTGTAAACTCACAAAAGAAAGCCCTTTAGAAAACCACCGTCTCCATACGCACACCGCCATAGCTCCCCACCTCATCTCCAGCGCACAATATCAGCGACAGATCAACCCTCTTCTCCTCAGCGTGGACCATGACCAATGTCTCACGCACCCTCCTCGACCCCGGAACCCTCTCTATCCCAGCCCAGCTCGTCCTCGACGGCAACTGCACGTCACCCGCCCACGCCTCCCAGGGGATATCCTCGATCGACATGGACAACGGCGAGAGGTCGCTCTCGTAAAACACTTGGCCCTCAACCTCCATGATCCTCTGCGCCACGGCCGCAGCCCCGTCGCTGGTCCACATACCTTCCTGTCTCTTGAGCTTGCGTAGAAACGCGATAGCCCGTCGTCGCAGCCACGGGTGTCGACATCGCTGGGCCGTCAGGAAGGCCGGGACGATGAGGCCTGGCTCCAGCGACAGGGGCGACTGGACCTGGGTATTCAGTGTGTTGGACCAGAGTGACTCTCCAAGCATGAGGATGCGCTCAAAGTATCCCAGCATCTCATCCCACCGCGTCTCGGGTCCGAAACCTCCCGCGACGCACATGCGCAGCAGCGTGTGGTAGAGCCTTATCGATATCGCGCCCACCTCTTGATGCGGATCCTGATGATGTCTCTCCAAGGTTGCCATCTTGAACTCCCACGACACAAGATCATGCATGAGATTGCTGGCCATGTTGTCATCTTCCTCTCCCTCAGAAACCATGACCTCGCCAAGTAACATGAACCGTCTCATCAACCCGAATAATGCTGTTCCCGCCTGCGCGTAGCTCTGTATCGCTGAAGTCTGCCTCATAAAGTCGTCAATCTGAACTGCCCGCGGTGCGTTCTTGTACGCGTACGGAGCGCTCGAGTCGGAGAGTGTCATGGCTTGTAAGTCGAGACGCGTTAGTATCTCGGCAGCACTCATAGTTGCTGTGCTGTGGCCTGCCTGCTTCAATAAGCGATGACCGGCCCCAATGTGAACCTGGCTCTCGGACCAGCGACCCATCATATTGGTGATAGATACCAAGGCAAGGCTGAGCGAGAGCAGTCTTGTTGGATCCTTGACTCCCTGGGCATAAGACATTGCGCGCGCGTAGCTCTCATTGGCCTGCGACCAAAGTCCATTACTGCTGCCATCTCCATGGCCTTGCCAAGTGAGCTCATGTCGGCGATGAAGCGCCCCCAGCGCAAGCGTAGCGTGCCATATCGCGGGCTCACTATGCGCCAGCTGAAGCAGTTCCCTCGTCCAGAAGTGCGACGGGATGAAGGACGCTGTCGACGGCGCTGTCAGGTTGCGAAAGACATCAAACAGCGATAAGTCAGGCGGCGTCGCCGACCGACTCCCGTGGCGAGGATACTGTAAAAGAGCCTGCGAGATGGGCCCTATAACTGAGATTTGGCGCGCTGCATCGGCGAGTTGGCGACGTGTGACGGTCGAGTCCTCTGGTAGGTAGCCGTCGCATTTCCGCTTGGAGCTGAGACAGCGCTGACATGAGGGTTTTGCCTCGTCGCACTTGACGCGGCGGATGCTGCATGGATAGTGTTAGTCTTAGTTGAACAGCGAGTCGAGGTTTATTTAGGTTTTACCGGCAGGTGATGCAGCCTGTACCAGATTTCCTTGGCATGTTGAGATGGATCTACTCGGGAAAGAATTATCACGAGAGTGTAGGGTTCCTGGTTATCAACGAAACCGACATCAACATCAATTAGGCAGGCAGTGTAAGCAATTTGGCCCAAATGGTTGACGCCGTCGCAATGCGGCTAATTATCCCCATCAGCACAGCGGCAGCTGTTAAGAAGCAACGTTGGGACATGAAAATGCTACCCTGGCTATTTCCATAGTCTGACAGGGTGAAACGTGTACGTCGTGGGGTTCTAGACCTTCAGGCGAAGGATTCATGCTACCCTAATGTGTTTAGACATTCATCAGGTGAACCCGCGAAAACACTTAGTTCTCGATTGTTTCTGTTTCTATAGCAGCAAGGACCCGAATCAGACATATATTTGTTAAGCTGTCAAATTTGTTTACGTATTACTTGAGCCAAAGGAGGGCCTCTTTTCTTCAAACACCAGGCTGCACGAACGGAGTCGACTTGACAGGAAAGGACCTGTAAACATCACGACACTTGAATAGATAAACAAAAGAGAAGCGTAAATATTTGGTTGACACCTTATCCTCAAAGTGATGTATACTAGGCAGATTCTAACAAACCAGTCTCGTATGTGTACCGGAGCGCAACGACACTTGATGCTCAGTCATTCACTAGAACAACAGTTATCAAACATCCTTTGTTCGCCAGCCATCACGCATTCACAGCGCCACCTTGCCAGCAGTGAAGCAAACACAAATCCGATAAAGACCATTCCATCTGCAGAAACCATGGCCTAGATAAGAATGCCGCCCTCTTCCAGCCCCCAAAATCAAATCCAGACCTTCATCTTCATCGCCTGGTAGTCATCATGCCTCTTTTCACACTGTTCGGCCGCCTACCCCCCGAGCTTCGCTTCGAGATCTGGGACTCTGCCCTCCCAACCGAGCCACAATGCATCACGGTGAGGATCGAAGCACACGTCGCCTTCACGAGCTGGCCTCTCGGTCCCGAACAAGAGGAGATACTCATCAACGGAGCGTTCAGAGACGTGACGGACGTGACGGCCAAGCCTCAGTCTCCCGTGATACCCCAAGAGTCACAGACCGCGATCCAGTCGCTCAGCGCCGTGTGCTCAGACGCCAGAGCTGTCGTCCTGGAGCGGTTCCCTGACCTCATCCGCCTCAAGAAATGGAACACGCGAAGCCGTGGGGTTTGGAACAGTTCCGTTCCTGGACAACAACTCTTGCTGCGGTGTGATCTTCGAACAGACGTCCTTTGGGTGACTGGATGCAAAACGGGACGGTGGTGTTTTGACAACCACATACGGTTCGCCCGCAATGTTCACGAGTCGCTACTGTCGACACGAAGCTCACCGCACCTTGCCGACGAGTTCAAAAGGACTCTGAATGCCATCAGGCATCTGGTTGTGGGTGACGACGTGATGTGGACCCAGCGCCAAGAGGCGACTCAACAAGAGGCCATATCGAAAGTACGCGATTATAAAGGCATTATTTCCTCGATGCCGTCTCTTCGTACTTTATCTTTTTTCTCTTACTCTTCCTACCTTCATCCTTTTTTCTACCGTGATAGGAAATTTCGGCCTGGTGCGCTCTGCAAGAGGCAACGACCAATCAATGTCGAATCGGCGAGGTTCAAGACTGCTCACCCCATCTTGTACCATTTCTGGCTTCTGTACCACAAGGTCAACTTTCGATTTCTCGGCTCAGCCTACTACACAAATTCCATGACTGACGTCAATAATGTGTATAAGAGTGTGAAGAAAGAAATCTCAAACCAAGAGTCTCAGGAGTTCGCCGACCTGCTTGACCTTAGGTTGAGACATATGGGCTTTGACTTTCACGGCCCTGGCTCAAAAAGACTCAAGTTACAGCAAGGGCCACCAAGGGAAGGGCCGCAGGACGATGACACCTGGGTGTTGCCAGAGTTTTTCGACTATGACAAGCCTGAATGGGAGTCATGAGCAGCGATGCCCAGTGTTGTGGGTTATTGGATATCATTAGTCGTCAAATTGGGTATCTTCTTCTATAACTCGCTGTCCTTCAGCTTCCTCGCCGCCCGCAGAACCGCCGCATGCTGCTTTGTATGGAACTTGACATCGTCTGGGTATAGCGGGTTCCAAACAGTGTTGCAGACCTTGCACTCGGAAAAGGCTGCTTGGGAGGAGAGGTTGAGAGTTGTCTGGACCGTTGACGACGGCTTTGGTTTTGTTTTCCTTGGCAGTTTCGTGTCGTCGCTATCTGTGGTCCGGACGTCTTTATTCGAAAGGCTTTCTCGACGCTCTTGCAAGGGTCGTCCTGTTGCGTCTTCGCCATCCCCTTCCTCGTCGGGGTCTGCCCTGTCCTCAACACCACTCTCTGTGTCTTCGTTGTCCAGTATGGGAAGTGAAGCGCCGCGAAACCTCAACAGCCGCGGCTTTCGTCGAGGTGCTATGCGTGGCGGTTGGGGAGGTGATGACGGTGGAGTTGAGTCGGGTTGCGGTTCGTCGCTTTTCGGGCTGGGTGCGATTGTGGATGACGACGACGGTACAGGCTTGAAGAAACTCAAGATTGAGCCTTTCTTTGGAACACTGACGGATGCTTTTTTTGTGCTCGTAGTGGGTTCTGTACTCTCTTTGCTTCCTTTGAGAGTAACGTTTGGGAGAACAGGCGATTCCGTGTTGTTACACTTGAGGCTTGGCGACGAAGCTTGTTCTGTCAATACCCGCCGTTTCTTGGGACTGGATTCCGTGGGCGAGTCTTCTCGAGAAATTTTGCGCTTTCCATATGTTTGTAGTGGCTTGGAACGTATGGATGGTCGAGAAGTTGCTGGGCTCGGAGCCCTAGGGAGAGTTAGTCACGACTGTTTTGATGTATTAAATAGGAAACAACTCACATCTCGACGTCGCTACTTTCTCTTTTCAGCTAAACATGCTTGTCCAAGACGATGAATCAAGGGTTCTTGGGTCGCGTCGAGTGTTTTGGCGGTCTCGATGTATACCCGGCGGCGCGGAAACGATACTTTTACGGCGTACGAGACGAGTTAAGGATAATTGAAAGGAGAGACAATGGGGATCTGAGAAGGAATGACAAGATTATGATTCTGACGGACGATGCTTGAGAGGTCATGTTCATGCAAGGAAGATGCGACTGATGAGCGCCCCACTAGATGTGGACGACGCGTCTGGACGCGTCTGTCGCGTAATCACATGTCGAAGCGATCCCACTTCAAAGTGGCCCATGATATCACCTTCAAATCGGGTTAAGATGCAGTATCGAATGTTCATATATTATGCAAACACCTGGAGATTAGTTTATTCAAGAGTTGTGATACTAAGTCAGTGGCTTTTACTACACGAAAAGCAAGGACTGTAGTTTTGGAAACCGCCGGATAGTGGTAGAATTATATTAATACGTATCTCGACAGCTTCATGTCTCGATCTTTGCATCTGTCCTCCTCTTCCTGACCCCATCGATCCCGTCCCCTTCCTTATCCTTGATCAACACCACCTTTTCATCACCCTTATCATCATCCTTATCATCGTCCTTCCCTACAGTCCAACTCTCCATAACCTCCTTCACCTCAGTCACCTTGCCCTCTTTCTTCCTTGCCTCCTCCATCCTCCACATGTACCCTGAATACACCACCACCTCGGCTATAGCAACGAGTATGCTTCCCCCCAGCGTCAGGAACAGCCTTGACGTCACGCTCCACCACCGCGCCGCGATCCACAGCGTGGCCGCGACGCCGGCGATGCTGACAAGGAAGTTGATGATGAGCGTCACCTGTCGGTGCACCTCGTTGAACGAGATATCCTCGTCACCAATGTCTGCGGCTGACGTGGGCTTGTTGGCCTCGGCAAATGCGGAGGCGGAGTAGGGGAAGCGGTTATGGAATGTTTCTGTGTGGGAGACGGGGTTGAGCATGCGTTCGTAGGAGCGGGCTTCTTCTTCACGGCGGAGACGGGCCATGAGGGCTTTGTATTCGGGGGACTGGACTGAGTTAGTAGACGCGGTCAAAAAACGAGGCTATGCACTCACGGGTTCTGGCTTAGGAGGTGGTGGAGGGATGTGTATGAATGCGCCGCGAAGGAGCTGTTCAAGGCTATGGTTTGAGTTGCCTTGAGCTCGGAGCGTCTTCCATAGGTTGACAATCTGGCCGTGGGATATGGGGTTGCCGAGTTGAGGATCGTCTAATGATGGTTTCGGGGTTTCCCGTGAAGAAGTATTCGTCTGGTTGTTCTCGTCGTTGGTGGTTTCAACTGGTTGTGGTTCTTGCGACCGCTGGACAATCGCCAGAGCCTCCACGATGGAGGGCGTCATTGTGAGTAACACCATGCCGGCGTCCTGTAAAGCTGGAAGAGGAATAACGAAGAGATGTCGGGTATTATTCCAATCGGTCAGATAGAGTCCGCTAATCTGTCTGCTGACAGTCAGCGTGTATGTCGATGCCTGGGTTGTCGCAATAATTCAACTTGGAGACGGGAAGGCACTAGCACATGCATTCGCTGTAAATTCAATGCCTCCGATCCATCCAATGCTGACCCAACGGGCCTGTAGCGACACCTGCGATCTAACCAATCACAGCACTCCCTGCAAGGGGCTGCCATCGGGTGCTCGCCGGACGGATCCGCGAAACCCCCCGAGCTTAGCAGCCACGTCCATGCCCGCTAAAGCTGGCTCGATTGGAAAAAGTTTAGAGCCAAGGTCCCGCCAGTCGAGAAAGTCGCCTTTTAGTTGACGGATGAGAAAATTCACTCGCAACTGCGGATCGATCGATTGACGACTCTATAATCACGGGATTGGCCTTGACGAATGCGGTGATACAACCGAATTACACCATCACCTTTCGATATCCCTATACCTTTGGTCCTTCGTCTGCGCAGACGCCGCGATGCAGCTCCGATCGGGGGCTTCGGTGATGCGCGATGCCCTGGCTAGACAGTCTTACGGGTCCATGATGACGAGAACGACAATGGCGGCTTCGACCGCCACGAGGGCGCCGGCGTGCGTGCTCTGCAGACAGTTGACCATCGGACGAGGTCCCACGAGAATACACAGCGCTGCCCTACACACGACTCCTCGAAGGGACTCGGCCTGGGGTGCTGCCGTCCAGGTCGCTTCAAACGTCGTGTCCAATGTCGTCAGGAAAGCGACAAAGGATACCATGCATGTTGATCCTCTGCGGACTGTCGCCAAGGAGATGAAGTTCCTCACAGGCAACATTCGCAAGCTCCTCGGCTCAGGCCATCCGTCTCTTGACCGCGCTGCAAAGTACTACACCCAGGCCGAGGGCAAGCACGTCAGGCCCTTGATCGTCCTCCTCATGAGCAGAGCCACCTACCTGTGCCCCAAGACGCCTCCTACGGCTCCTACACCTACCAGCCGCGGCATCGACACTTCGATATCTCCCGCCCAGATCCTTGCCGACGTAAACCCTGCGACTCATCCTCTCTCGTCCGTCGAGCAAGAGATGCCCGACCCTAATTCAGACATCCTCCCTAGCCAACGACGCTTGGCCGAGATCTCGGAGCTGATCCATACGGCCTCACTGCTTCACGATGACGTTATCGATCATTCCGTCTCGAGACGCGGTTCGCCATCGGCCAACCTAGAATTCGGCAACAAAATGGCTGTTCTGGCCGGTGATTTCCTGCTCGGCCGGGCATCTGTTGCGCTCGCTCGTCTTCGCAACCCAGAGGTCGTGGAGCTGCTGGCTACCGTCATTGCCAACCTCGTCGAGGGCGAGTTCATGCAGCTCAAGAACACGGAGCGCGACGAGCGGAACCCCAAATGGTCCGAGGAGACAGTCAGCTACTACCTCCAGAAGACGTACCTCAAGACTGCGTCCCTCATCTCCAAGTCGTGCCGAGCCGCGGCTCTGCTGGGCAACACGGATGCCATGACGGTCGATGCGGCTTATTCGTACGGACGCAACCTGGGTCTTGCGTTCCAGCTGGTGGACGACCTTTTGGATTACACACAGAGCGGCTCAGACCTGGGTAAGCCTGCGGGGGCAGATCTGGAGCTGGGCTTGGCGACAGCACCGCTGCTGTTTGCATGGAAGCAGATGCCGGAGCTCGGAGCGCTCGTTGGCCGCAAGTTTGCACAGGAGGGTGACGTTGCGAGGGTAAGCATGGAACACTTTTCTTTGTTGACGAATCACGTTGTTTGTTTTCTGCACATCGCATAACAGCTACCTCATGGGGCTTTGTTTGTTGGAGACGATGCTAACGGGTGGGTGTGTCTAGGCACGTGAGCTTGTGCTCCAAAGCGACGGTATTGAGCAGACGCGAGCTCTGGCGCAGGACTACGTGGACAAGGCAATTGCAGCGATTGCGGACTTTCCCGAGAGCGAAGCCAAGGATGGCTTGATTGAGATGGCGCACAAGTCGCTGAAGCGTCAGAAGTGAAGAGTCTGCCGAGAGAATAGGCGGATGGATTGGCACATATCAGACGAGGCCATTCATTCGCCGTGTACAAATATCGACAATGTCACTACTATATCTCAAAATTAAAGGAAAGACGACACGGCAGAATCAAGACGAGATGATTAGAAGTGTTGGGCTGTATGAGCACGGTGTACGTTTTGTCTGGTGTCTTTGAGCCAAAGCAAGAGCATGAAATGAGAGGGCATGAGGGGACAAGTGATGGATGCATGACTGTACCTGTATTACTTTGTTACCGATACATAACTCTGCATATAAATGACTATACTGGAGAAGAGGGACGATGGAGTTTGAATTTCCAGATGGCTTGGGAAAACAGAGGGTGTATTGGGAAGAAGAGGGGCTTGACGATGGCTGCATGTGGTTAGATTTCTGCTCTGTACGAGAAAAACAAAAAAGACGTGTTCAACTCTCGAGTTTCCATCGAGTAATACCAAAGTCTACTATCGAGTCATCCTCAAAAATGCATGGTTGTCCGGTTGGTCATGAGGAGAGGATAGACCTCGTCGGGGGTTCCCGGCTGAGAGACTAACTAGACTCGAGACAACGATACGTAGCCATTACTCGATAGAAACGTCCTTTTCCAAGACACGGAAAAGCTTGATCCACCACCCAAGAATGAATGGGGAAAAGTTGCTGGATTGGGTTCATCGGCTGACGAGACAATTCCTCATGCGCAGGTCCTATGAGCCTCGAACCTGGTAGAGGGCTTGACCGCTCGTCGACCCCGAACAGGCCTCAAGCCAAAAAGACGCCATCGACCGTCCGAGCACGTTGGCCAGTTTCACCGGTCTTGATCTGTCATGTGTGTTGATCAACAGTTCGCAGAACGGGACCATGTCATTACTCGATAGTTACTCGATTCAATCACCCACGTCGCCCTCGGCCCGTCGTGGCCCCCCTCTGCGATTGGACCGTTCGGCGATCGGCCGAGTCCGACAGATGGACCCTGAATATGTTTTCCCCCTTTGATTGGGTTTCTGTTTTTTAAGCTTTGTAAGTGGTCAAGCTTTTTGTACAGTACCTACCGTACCCGGTAGTTGGGCCGGTCCGGCTCTGGACCTGATAAGCAGCCAGTTCTCGCCAACGTGGGCGAGACCGATCTGAGAAAGAACATGGGATAGAAATGGAAGAAAGTGTGATTGGGACGAGGTTAGTTCCATCGACCAAACCCAGGTAGGATCTTTGGCTTGATGGACCCCGCAAAACACCGATGCCGAGGGCGGGAGAGGGTCCGCTGGGGCAGGGTAGATAAGGAGATGCCATCGCCGGATTCTGGGGGTGGCTTTTTTTCCTGGAAGGGGACCAAGTTCTGAATCCGACAACACTCGTTGAACCGTCTGTTGATCTCTGAAAAGACCAATCAATTCGAGAGTGAGCTCTTATCAGTTGTGCTGCCCCCCCTCCATCTAAGCATCATCTTCCAACTTCACTCTTATCGCTCGCTATCAACACCCCGCCAAAAACACGGCCAGAGATAAGGACCCGGGCAAATCGACGTCGACAGGTAGAACTACTACCTTGCCTGCTTTCCCCGGACTTTTGAACAAGTGTGACTGGGGCTTTTTCTGTTTTCTTCCTCGGTCTGATTTTCCCCTCCTTTCTCTTCTTCTCACTCTTTTCTTCCTTGTCTCGCCTTCGTCTTTGGCTTCATTTCTGTCCTGGTACTCACTCTCGTTGTTCACTCACCTCGACCACTTACACCATGACTGTCAGCAACACTCTTCGACTCATTGAGGGCCCAGTCTCTGTCCTCGTCTCATCCCGAGTCGTCGTCACTCTCCCTGACGACTCACTCATCATCACACCCGCTAGTGTTATTGTGAGCCCTGCCACTGGCAAGATCGTTGCAGTCATCCCCGAGATCCTCCCCTCGTCCAGCTTCCCGCCCTCGACAGAGTATGTCGACCACAGCCCCAAGCTCCTCCTGCCGGGCCTCGTAGATGCTCATGTTCACCTCAATGAGCCTGGTCGTACCGAGTGGGAGGGTTTCTGGACTGGTACCCGCGCAGCAGCCAGCGGAGGTGTCACAACTGTGGTTGACATGCCGCTGAATGCCATCCCGCCGACGACGACGCTCAGTGGCTTTGAGGAGAAGCTTAAAGCTAGTCGCGGTCAATGCTGGGTCGATGTCGGATTCTACGGAGGCGTTATTCCTGGTAATGCGGATCAGTTGAAGCCCCTGGTGGATGCCGGTGTTCGAGGATTCAAGGGCTTCTTGATCGAGTCTGGTGTAAGTAAACTAGAACATTGTGAGTATCAATGGCTGACCTCAACCAGGTTGACGAGTTCCCGGCCATCTCGGCCCTGGATGTCGCCCTTGCCATGGAGACCCTCAAGGACACCCCGACAACCCTCATGTTCCACGCCGAGATGATTCCTCCCATTGCGGATTCTGTCGGCGACGCAGTGCAAACTTCGGACGCGCCCCTTGCTCCCACTGGCGAACTCACCGCTTACAAGACCTTCCTCGAGTCCCGCCCTCCTGCTTTTGAAATCTACGCGATCGAGGAGATCCTGAGCCAGGCACACATTGCCCCATCGCTGCATCTTCACATTGTTCACCTCTCGGCAACACAATGCATTCCTCTCCTCAAAGCTGCGCGACAGTCTGGAATCAACATTACGGCCGAGACGTGCTTCCACTACCTTGGCCTCACAGCTGAGGAGATTGAAAAGGGTGACACACGACACAAGTGCTGTCCCCCGATCCGGGAGGGCAAGAACCGCGATGGCCTCTGGGAGGAGCTCGTAGCAGAGGACTCTTGTATCAGAACCGTAGTCTCGGACCACTCGCCTTGCACGCCTCAGTTGAAGCTGCTGCCTCAGCATCTCGAGGCTGAGCGACCTCAAGTTCCACACCAGGATTCAGGTGTGGACGTGACACAGCAGGTAGACCAGCAGAGCGAGCTCGCCAAGGAACAGTCCCGCGGCGACTTCTTTGCTGCCTGGGGCGGCATCTCATCCGTCGGCCTCGGCCTCCCCATCCTTCACTCTGCAGCCAAGAAGCGCGCCGAATTCTCTCAATCGCCTAGCATCACCGACATTGTGCGACTCTGCTGCCAGGCGACGGCGGCGCAGGTCGGTCTCTCGCACCGCAAGGGCGCGCTCAAGGCCGGCATGGACGCCGATATCTGCGTGTTCGACGACGCCGCCGAGTGGACGTTTTCGCAGGGCGATATGCGGTGGAAGAACAGGTGCTCGCCGTGGGAGGGCCACGAGTTCACTGGTCGTGTCAAGGAGACGTGGCTGCGCGGAAAGAAGGTGTTTGAGCTGGGTGCTGAGAATAGAGGGTTCGTTATAGGCAAGCCGTCAGGCGAGTCGATTACGGAGAAGAGGATGATATAATGTCTGATGACAGCGTTAATGACCTAGACACTGATTTTGGTGGTAACGCGGCGTATCTGGAGTTGGATCATGACAAAGGGAACTTGATAGATATGGGGTTTGTTTGATTTTGTTCGCCTTTTTGGTATACATGAGAAGGTATAATGATACAAGATTGATGAGATCATTGCGGCGTCATGTGGTGAAGCTGGAGGTGCATGTCTGAGATGGTATTTGTCCACGTGAAGGTGATGCAGGCATGGAGAAACTGTGGGGTTGGGACTTGGAGGACATCAAGTAAGGCGAATTGTTTTTGAGGCAAATTTGGGAGCAAATGCATCTATTTTGAAGCCTTTAACTGATATACGGTTTGATCTGGTGAGAGCGGTCAAATATGCGAGCAAGATATTTCCATCGTGATCCAAAGCTTGGCCATTCTCACGGTCATCTCAAATTGGCCCTTCTCGGGCGCAGTGTGGACCTCGCTTAACGATCCCTACGCATATGCTTACGCATTATATGTTGGCCAATGGCAATATCGTATTCGAGGAGACAAATGAAGTCGGGGTTCTTTGCTGCTCTAAGCGAACTGCAGCCGTTACATGGTGGCGCATTCAGGGATCGCAAGGGCTTCGTTTCGCAGCCGACGTGGGGAAGACGCAAAGTTAAAAATGCAGAGGCAGAGAGGAAATGGAAGCGAGGCTTGCAAAATCCGAGGCTAGAAGGAATCCTGTCAGGGATCGGTGATTAGCGACCGGAGGTTCCAGGGATGCTTGTTGGTGGGATTTGGCTATGTCAAGTTTGGGTCAAGTTTGGGGGTGCGTCATGTCATCTTGCCAGGACCCTGAGATGAGGGATGCTGTTGTGAGAATCTGATGTCAGATACGAGCTCGGTATTTGGATATATTCTTGTCCATCATGGTGTTTACTACCAGTTAGAATCTATCTTTTGCGGGTGAGAGTAGTCAAAAGTCACCCTCCTTGATGAGTATCAATAGACAATTAACACGTTACAAATATCCATCACCTGTCCCATTGACACATGCCTGCATTCTGACCTCCATCTCATCGAATCCCCTGCACCCATCTCTCGGAAAGGCTTCATCCGCTCCCTCTCCCTACCTATTGTCCCAACCATGTCAGCACTGACATGCCTCGGGCATGCCCAATCACACCGATCCCTACCCCTCAGACAAAGGCCCAAATCTCGGATAATTCGATCGCTTGTGTTATGGATTGCTTCTGGACCTTCTCTAGGCCCATGCGCCTTCTTGTTTTCGGCGCATCTTTGGGCTTGGCAATACTCCTACCGCGCCTCGGTTGTTCTCCACCAAGACTCGGGGTGTCACCTCACTTTCGACCTCGCCTCGACGAGATGCATCTTTAAAGCAAACAAAGACCCACTGATTTTCCCCTCGGTTTGCTTCGCTATGCCATGCATGGTTCGGCCGACAATCTAAATTGTTCGCCTCCGTTTTAGCAACCTGCACTTTATGGGCAAAAGATCATGTGCCCTTGGAGCGTCATAGATCGATTCTTCATATTCAAGCTCAACATCTTTTGACCTCAATCACACGGTCAAATCTGTAGTCCATTACACGCGGCTTCACTTCCACTTTGACGGTCACAATGTCCCGGGCCTGGACGAACCGATAACACTGCACTTGATCAAGACCCAGTGTCTCGCTTATACCCTCAAGATACGGCCATTATGCCGCATCATGATCCCCACGATCCCTCCGGCGCCGTCGACGTCGAAAAGATGGACAAGGCCAGCTCGATAGAAGCGTCTATAGGGCCTGGCTCTCAGCCGCAAGATAGCCGGCGTTTCTCCCTATCAGGCGCGGGCAACCTCTCTCTCGACGATGTACAAGCTGTCCGAGTTCAGCTTCGCGACTTGGCAGTATCGGTTGACACGGCTCCATCATGGCTCGAGCCGGCGACATACCCACAGTTGTTTGCAAACAAGCTAAACACAAGCCCAAAGATGAAAACGCTGCTTCATTCCGTCAGTGCGGATATCCAACCAGGAACCTTGACCGCCATCATTGGAGGTAGTGGCTCCGGCAAGACAACGCTGCTCAACACTGTGGCTGAAAGAGTCACAAGTTCCAGGTTGAGCCAACAAGGCACCGCCACCTTCAATGGAGAGATTGGAGTGCATAGTGTGCGCCATGCCTATGTGATGCAACAGGATATCCTGCTTCCAACCCTCACTGTCAGGGAAACTTTGAAGTACTCGGCCGATCTGAGACTTCCACCATCAACCACCGCCCGAGAGCGTACAAGAGTCGTTGAGGAAGTTATCCTCGAGCTTGGCCTCAAGGAATGCGCCGACACCCGTATCGGCAACTCTCAGCACCATGGATGCTCGGGTGGCGAGAAGCGTCGAACCAGCATCGGCGTCCAGCTACTAGCTAACCCATCGGTGCTGTTCCTCGACGAACCGACAACAGGACTCGATGCGACGAGTGCTTATCAGCTGGTCCGGACACTCAAAAATCTTGCACAAAAGGGCCGAACTATCATCACAACCATTCATCAGCCTCGTTCCGAGATCTGGGACCTGTTCGACGGCCTGGTTGTTCTGACAAAGGGTAGTCCTGTTTACTCGGGATTGATCAAAGACTCCGTCCCGTGGTTTGGGCACCTGGGCTTTCAGCTGCCTCCTTTTGTCAACCCGGCCGAGTTCATCATCGACATCGCCGCCATCGACAACCGCACACCCGAGATGGAAGCAGAGACCACCGCCAAAGTAGACAGATTGAAGACTGCGTGGAATCAAGAGAGTGAGAAGCGGTTCACTCCGCTCGACAAGGCCATAGACGGTAACCACCAGAGGCGAAAGAATCGCGTAGAGAAGCATGCTGGCTTCTTGCGCCAGCTCATGGTCCTCACCGACCGAACCCTAAAGGTGACCTATCGCGATCCCTTGGGCATGACAGCGTCCATCATGGAGGCCATCTTCATGGGTATCATCACAGGCTACCTCTTCTACGATCTTGGGCGCGACCAACCCGGCATTCGATCTCGCCAAGGCGGTTTATACACCGCTGCTGGTCTTCAAGGCTACCTCGTTCTCATTTTCGAGGTATACCGCATGACGATCGACATCCCGACTTTTGACCGCGAGTATTCAGAAGACTGTGTCGACGCCCTACCGTATGTCCTTTCTCGGAGACTTGCCCGGATGCCGACCGAGGACATACCTGTGCCGTTTCTGTTCTCGGTGATCCTCTACTTTATGACAGGCTTCGACCGCGATGTGGAAAAGTTCTTTATCTTCCTCGCCATCACTATCCTCAACCATTACATGGCTGTTACCTGTGCCATGACTTGCGTGGCTGCGATTAGACACTTTGCTGGTGCGAGTCTGATGGCGAACCTGGTGTATACACTCCAGAGCATGTGTTGTGGCATGTTTATCCAGGTCAACTCCATCCCGGTATATGTGCGTTGGTTGAAATGGATCACATACACGGTATGCTCTCACTCTCTGTTGGCTTTCCACTAAGTTATTATACTGATGAAATCAGTTCTACGCCTTTAGTGCTTATGCTGGCAATGAGTTTGAGGGCAACTTTTACGACTGCCCCTATCCAGACGGGGAATCTGATCCGAGGTGTAAGCAGTATACAGGCCGGTACGTGATGGAGTCGCTCGGCTTTCCCAATAACTGGGTTGCACGTCCCATCATCGTCATGCTGGCCTTTGTCGTCTTCTTCCTCTTGCTTTCAACAATCGGACTGCACTTTTTCAAGGTCGAAATGACCATCGCCCGCGCACGTGTATCGGACACCGATCTTTCTGCTGGAAAGGAAAAGTTTGCTGCGCAGTCTATTGCCGACGTGCGTGCCATCGATCTGGAACTCGACAAGTTTGCTCTCAAGCTTGACAAGAGGGGCGCGTTCGGAAAGAAGTTGCCTACCAAGACCATCCTAAACCCTGTGAGCGCCACCTTTGACGCAGGTGTTCTGAATGTCATCATGGGCCCTTCAGGTAGTGGCAAAACGTCACTTCTAAACGCCATGGCTCTGCGGCTGCGGAACTCGGCGGGAACAAAATACCGTCCGGCTGGTAAACTCACCTTCAATGGGGCTATTCCCTCGGATACAGTCATCCGGTCTGTTTGCTCTTACGTCTGCCAGGACGACGATGCTCTGTTGCCGTCTCTTACCGTTCGTGAGACGCTTCGATTTGCGGCTGGACTTCGTCTGCCTTCTTTCATGAGCAAGGAAGAAAAGAACCGTCGAGCCGAGGACGTGCTGCTGAAGATGGGACTGAAAGACTGTGCCGATAACCTGATCGGCGGCGAGCTTATCAAGGGTATTTCTGGGGGAGAGAAACGACGTGTGTCCATTGCTGTCCAGGTGTTGACAGATCCGCGCATTTTGCTGCTTGACGAGCCGACTTCAGGGCTGGATGCCTTTACTGCAAACTCCATCATGGAAGTGCTCCAGGGTCTTGCCAACGAAGGACGAACCCTCATCCTGACAATCCACCAAGCCCGTTCCGACCTGTTTAGAGATTTTGGTAACGTGCTCCTCCTCGCACGCGGCGGTTCTCAAGTTTACGCAGGTCCTGGGAGAGACATGCTTGGATATCTAGCAAGACAAGGCTATGAGTGTCCGCAGCATACGAATCCAGCGGACTTTGCGTTGGATATGATTACGATTGACTTGCAGCAGGAGGGAAGAGAACTCGAGTCTCGTGAACGGGTACAGCGGTTGATCACAGGCTGGAACGAGGAGGGTCTGTCGACGAGGAATAGCCGTCTAGCAGATATTCGAGAAAGAGACGAGTCAAACGAAAAGGTGGATGTCATTGAAGCTGGGAACAAGACTCTTCCTAGTCCACCTCCAACAGCTCTGCTACAAGATTCAAAGCATCCCGCCTCGTCAACACCACACCGACGATCCTTCAACAAGGCCAACCTCTCTACTCCCGCCGAACTAGGAGCCCTCATCCGCAAACGCGCCTCCATTACCACCGCCCTTCCCCTGCTCCTCCACCGCGCCATCATCAACACCCGTCGTCAGCCCGAGCTTATCCTCGCGCGCCTCATGCAGGTTATTGGTCTGGCGCTCGTGCTCGCCCTCTTCTTTGCGCCCCTCAAGAACGACTACTTCTCGGTGCAGAACCGCATGGGCTTCGTCCAGGAGGTTGGCGCTTTTTACTTTGTCGGCATGCTTCAGAACGTGGCCGTGTATCCGAACGAGCGGGATGTGTTTTACAGGGAGGATGATGATGGCGTGTACAGCGTCGAGGCCTTCCTCGCGTCGTACACGATCCTCGAGGTGCCATTTGAGATTCTGAGTTGCTTGGTCTTTGGTGTGCTGAGCGCCATTGCCGTGGGCATGCCCCGGACGGCGACAATGTACTTTGTCTGCGTCTTCTCGTGCTTTGGCATCGTCTCATGCGGAGAGTCGCTGGGCATCATGTTCAACACCGTCTTTGGCCACACGGGCTTCGCCGTCAACATCATGGGAACCATGCTCTCCGTGGCCAACAGCATGGCGGGCGTGCTCTCCATCGACATGCCCGAGCTGTTCAAGGCCTTCAACTACCTCTCGCCGATCCGGTACGGGACCCGCGCCATCGCGCCGTACTCTCTGCGGGGGGTCGAATTCACGTGCAACGACGGGCAGAGGCTACCGAACGGAAGGTGTCCGATCGAGACGGGACAGGACGTGCTGGAGCTGTACAAGTTTGACGTCGATCCGGTGCTCAACGTGGTTTATCTGGCAATTTGTGTGGTTGTTTATAGGGCTCTGGCTTGGGGGCTGTTAAAGGCTATGAGGAGACACTGGAAGGGAAAGAAGGGGAGTAAGGAAGAGAGGAAGTAGATTTCATACTTGGAGACGATCAAGACTAGAGCTTACGGAGTATCTGAATGGTTTGGTTGGTCATAACCCCAATATTTTGTGTTACGGCAGCAGTTTGTTCTTATAAAGACCCGATATTCTTCATGGCTAACGTAGGAGCCCGAAAAAGTACGAGATTCTCAAAGAAAACCCCCGTCATGAATAATGATATATGGCAAGAGTTATGTGGACCAATTGCACGCACCACACACACTCATATCAGGCACCATCTCGGAGTCTCGGCAACTTCACTTGTGCTCATCAACCCGAAACAAGTTTCTGGATGCAACATTCCCCAAGTTTCAAGCTGAAGAACACACTCGAAACAACAGCCGCAACGCATCCTGTCAAAAAGCCGAAGCTTCCGCAGCTGATGATCCCGGCTATCGGGGCGATGCAACTCTACAACAACAGACAGAGATGAGATGACGGGCGACAATTCATGAATCTGCGCAAATCTCGGCCGAAACGTCAAACTAGGACTTGACAAGGTCCTCCCCCAGTCATTTCTGAAATGTGTGAATTTTTCCGGATTCAGATTCAACTCACCTCAGGTAACGAGCGAGGGGAAATCTGGTGATGGAATCTCGTGCAAAACAGCCATTATCTTCATATTCTCGATCAACAGTGCGCCCACAACCACTCGATCGATGGCCCCACGGACGGACTTGTATTCCTAGTTTGTCTGGGGCCACCGTTTTCTGTCACAGGGACCCCGGCTCATACGCACTCTTTGGGGGTTGCGATCCCTGCTTAGGACCCATCTCCACGGCGGACTTGAAATTGGAGGGATGGCGAACCTGTATCAGCCCTACCGAAATGGCCTCAGAGTCTTCTCTTTGGGACGTTGAATACGGGAGCCGAGATTGGGACATGGGCCGGGGTGTGAGGAATCTGCTCGTTCAAAAACACTCAAAGAGAGAACATGTTCGTGCTTGTCTCTTGATTTCTTCCCTCTTGCATCTTCCAGTCTTGTTCTGTTCCTTCACTCACTAGTCGCTCTTTTTGACACTTACAAGTCGAGATTCTAGACGATTTCTCGACGCAGCCGCTCTTTATCTGTGCTATTCACATTCACTACTACCTTGCTTTGCATTACCACCTCGAATCCTTGGCCAGTACCAGGATCGATTACTACATCCCTTGAATATCTGAAACCTCCTCGACGTAGATCACCATGAAGTTCCTCCTCCCCATCCTCCTCGCCGTCCCGGCTGTTATGGGCCGGGCCTGCAAGGCTCATCGTCCTCCTCCCGCTTCCCACGTCATCGAGGCTCCCGCCAACACCCAGGGCGGTGCCGTCTCGGTGAGCACCACCGCCGTGCCCGAGGCCGTCATCTCCTCTGTTCCCGAGCTTGGAGTTGCCAAGCCTTCTCCCGATGAGGAGGTGAACTCTCCTGTCTCTGAGGCTGCTCCTCAGACGACCCTCGCTACCAAGGTGGTTCCCACCACCCCCGTCGCGAGCCCCAAGCCTAAGACCGAGTCCAAGCCCAAGGCCGAGTCCGGCAAGTCCACCGGATCTGAGGGTCTCGGCGGCAGTGCCATCTCCGGCTCCTCCACCTTCTACGGAGGTAACTTGAAGGGCGGAAACTGCATGTTCACCAAGTACACGCTGCCTTCTAGCATCTACGGAACTGCCTTCTCTGGCGCAAAGTGGAACAATGCCGCCAGCTGCGGTTCTTGCATTGAGATCACTGGCCCCAGCGGTACCGTCACTGCTATGGTAAGAATACCCCCAAGTATGTGTGATAACAATATGCTAATCTTCAACTCAGATTGTCGACAAGTGCCCCGAGTGCGCTGAGGGCAACCTCGACCTCTTCCCCGACGCCTTCCAGGCCCTTGGCGGCGCCAACGGACACGTCGCCACCAATTACAAGTTCGTCTCGTGCGGCATCTCGTCTCCCCTGGTCCTCCGCAACAAGGAGGGCACCTCGCAGCACTGGTTCTCCATCCAGGTCGTCAACCACAACGAGCCCGTCGAGAGCGTCGAGGTCAGCACCGACGGCGGCAGCACATGGAAGGCGACGGAGCGCAAGGACTACAACTTCTGGGAGAACCCCAGCGGCTTCGGCACCGAGACCGTCGACGTCAAGATCACCAGCACCAAGGGCAAGACCGTCAAGGTCACCAAGGTCGGCGTTGTGGCCAACGCCGAGTACACGGCCACGGCCAACTTTTAAGTGCGTATCGGGAGGGCTTACAAGGAGTTGAGCGGTATTGGTTATTGATGTGTGAGAGGACAAAGGCCGAGCAGCTGGCTGCTTTGACTTTGATATGTCTTGTTAGAACAGACATGTACAATTAGCTGTCGATTACTATGCCGCTGATGACTGGTGAGCGTTTTGTAAATTTTTTGCTTTCTTGTATAAATTTAACAAGTACGTTATTGCGTTATCTTGTGTCTGGTGATTCTTCCTCGTGCTGTTAAAAGATGGTCCGTATGCGACACACTGTTGCTCATCCACTCTTTGCTTTCTCCAAAGGTTACATGTTAACTTCTTCTCTACCATGCTATGTTACTATGCCCATGATCCAATAGTGTGCATTGTACTTGTGAACTAGCTTACTCGAGGTTATGGACCCCTGTTGTCTTAAAACGTAGGACGCATACTTGCAGCTTAACTCATCACGCAACTTGGTTTACTGAGACTTTTGACCAGAGCAAATCCAGACGTTATCTTCTTACAAGTGCAATATTATCGTCTATTTATGCAGAGACACTGAAACTCGAATGTTCATGAACCGTGGTATCTTAAGCTTTACTATTACAACGTACAACGCACCAACACAACACAACTTCAAAGGCCGATGCTTAGGCAGTCTCGGCGTGAGCCGTCTTCTCCACATCATCCGTACCCTTGAGGCCATCAGTGCGCTTGGCATCCTCAATCCGCCCCTCGAAGCCACCGTCAACCTTGGCGCTGCGCCAGGCGGGGACGTTGGCATCAAACATGAACTCGACCTCCTCGAGGGTCTTTCGCGACGTCTCGGGGTAGGTGAAGAAGGCGTGGAAGGTCATGGCGACACAGAAGGTTCCAAAGATCATGTACGTCTGCCATTGGATGTTGGTGAAGGACGGCGGAACAAAGAAGGCGAGGGCGAGGTTGAAGCTTGGCCATGTCAACATCTTGTACATAAGTGAGTTATAAAGAGTGGCGTTGACTTACATCCAGTTACCGGCGGCAGCGAGACCGACACCCTTGGCACGGTACTTGAGAGGGAAGACTTCACTGGCGTAGATCCAGGCGACGGGGGCCCAGGTGAGACCATAGACTCCAACAAAGATGTACGCCAGAGCGATGACGCCCTTGGCGGGGGCGCCGGTGATCTTCCAGGTGAGGATGCTGTTGCCTAAGTATTGTGTTAATAGATGCCTGTAACCAAAGAATACTTTGTCAACTTACCATCGATGCTGTCAACTTCATGGCCGTAAGAAGCCATGATGGCTCCGCTAGCGTAATGGAGAACAGCGCAGACCATGGCACCGCCGATGAGAAGCCATCTACGGCCGAGGCGATCGATAAAGGGCAGGACGAGGCCAGTGGTGACGAGGAAGATGACATATTGGATAATGGAAGATGTCAAGGCAACGTTGCCACTCTAGTTTGCACGTTAGTTAGCCATCCCTAACATGTCTTGTCTGACAAGACAGTGACTTACCATTCCAGCCATTCTGAAGACGTAAACAAGGTAGTACAGCATAACGTTGCCGCCCCTGAGACTCAAGTTAGCAACTAAACATTGGCCAAGAAGTCACTGTTAGGGCCACACTTACAAAAGCTGCTGCCAGACCTGGACACTGACACCGACGACGGTACGCTTCCAGATGCCAGGAGCAAAGAGACCGAGGTAGCCGATATCCTTGGACTCGCGGGCGATTCTGACGGCCTCTCTGACCTCGTCCATCTCGGCGATGACAACGGGGCTATCCATGTCACCACCGGCGTGAAGGTGAGCGAGGTTGTAGTGAGCCTCCTCCCAGCGGTCGTGCTGAGCAAGCCATCGGGGCGATTCGGGGAAGAAGAAGAGACCGCCCAAGAGGATGAGGCCGGGAACAGCTTGGATTCCCCATGCGATGCGGAAAGCTGCAGGACCCTCGACACCGCGGCTGCAGCCGTAGGAGATCAGGTACATGATGAGGATACCTTGTATCGTTAATCAGCGACGTTTTGCAATCATGGTACAAGTCAAGACTTACCCCATTCGATGGACCATTGCTGGATGCCGACAACTCGACCACGGATGTTTGAGGGAGCCAACTCGGCGAGATAGACAAGAACCTGGGAACTGGTGATACCGACGGCACCGCCGCTAACAATGCGACCGACAACGAGGTGGGCAACGTTCTGAGAAGAGCACTGAAGGGCAGCACCGACGATCCAGAAACCGCAAGCAATCATGAGAACCTTCTTTCGGCCGAGTCGGTCGGCGATGTCACCGGCAACCAGGGCACCGACAAAAGAACCGGCCGACATGGAGGCGGTGATGCCGCCCTGCTTGGTCGATCCCGGGCTGTTGAAGTAATCGAGATATTGGTCCGAGCCGATCCATGCGCTCATGGAACTGACATCGAAACCAAAGAGCATACCGCCAATGGTGCCGATGGCGGCAAGCGCTGTAAGAGTTTGTGTTAGTCGACGGTGCTGATAAGATAGCGGGCGGCCAGAGATGGAGATGGGGTCGTCTCACCATAGATGTTCCAGATGGTATACATGATTGGAGAATTGGTCTCTGTGAGTAAACTAGAGACTCGGGAACTCAATCAGAAGAATGCTGAGAGTAGATGCTGAGCAGATCCAAAAGACACACGAGTTGCCTGCCTCTTGTCTTCTTTTATATAGTACCTAGAGGCATCCCAAAGTTGCATCCCCAAGGACACGCCCAAGAATGGCACGGATCGCGTGGAGTCTGGCGTTAGAAGCGCACGTATCGTATTGTTTCTTTTCAATGGGTCCTCATTCTTGCAGAGGGAGTCGTCAAACGTCATACACAGTAACCGTTTTTCCTGTTCGCGTGGTTTGGGTTTGGGGGGGAGATGACGGGGCCCCAGGATCGCCCTCGTTGATTACCTCGCTTGGATAGCGTCATAGCGTCCGGCTTCTCGGCGCCTGGGAAAAAAAGTGTGGGCTGGCGTGGTTTGTAGCCATGGCATGGCCAAACCAGAGAAAGGAACTTGGGTTCGTTTACTGGCTGAGCCTCATGATTTTGTTCTTGGATTCCGAACCAACAAGGCCAAGCCGGTGTTTTTAATGTTACCGGTGGGGGATCGCTGTTGGTCTTTACGCGCATCCAAGCTTGCTGGGATTATGGTTGATCCTCAGTTGTTCCAGAATCATGAGAAGCCGGCTTCTTTTGTTCTTGCAACCACCAAAAACGTGGGAAGCCAGTCACAGACTGGACATGGCTTCTCCAACAGATCGATCACTTTGCGATTAAAAAAGACGGAGCAACAGGTTTGGAGAAGTTAGCCCATGGGGTCTCCCGCTGAGGCTATTCCCCCAGGGGGGGTCTCTCCTCCGGTGAGAATATTTCCGTCAAAAGTGATATATCCTTGGTCAGTCAAAGAGACCAGGCTCCCCTTGTATCATATGTAGTGTCACCACGAGAATCCTTCCAGCGGAAACACCCACGTGTGAGAGACAGAGCCGCCGTCGCCGTGTTCCGAACTGTCCGACTTCTGGAAGCTTCAAAGGGACGCTAGATAGATTGGAACGGTTCCAGGAAAGAGGCTGCCTGGAAGATCATGGGCCACGATTGGAGCGCATCCTTCTCTTTTTCCCCCTTTTGATTGAGGGGTGGCTATGATCATCATTGCACGGTGCGTGTATGAAAGAAGGAGAAGCTTACTGTAGAGTTCCACCACGTCGACGATCCTGTAACGCAGAGAGACTCCACAGGACATCTCCAAAAACAAGCTGGATCCCTGTCGAGAGATTGGGTTTCACTTGGAGTCGTCAATGCTGCCATTCTGCACACAAAGGATCCCTCGGCTCTGGGACCGCGTCAAGGGGGTTGGTTCCTCTCTCTCTTCCTCTGATAAGCCCCCCAAAACTCCTCCAAATCTCGTTAGTTGGAGAAGGCAGACGCGTGTGTCATCAGCGGCGTCCAACTGCACTCGTCGCGTGTTGCTGTGGGGAAAGGGCCGAGAGTCTCGCCTAGTCTCTCTCGTTTCCCCAATTCCCCATGGTTGGTAAACTGTGAACTGCTCGGGGTAAAGTGGTCCCGAGGATTGAATGTTGATTCGCGTCTTCAGTTTAATGAAGAAAGCTTGGATGGGTCATGATGGAGTCTGATGGGAGCGGCTGTCCCCCCTCATTTTTGATGCTTGCCGTCCTGCCGTCTAAACACTCGAGGGATCAGCTTCAAGGGCTGAAACTGATGCGTCGTCGTTTACATAATCGAGAGGTGCTTGTGTCGCATCTTGGCCCCAAGGAGGGTGTTGTCGAGAGTGGCAAACTGATCATCTCGTTACAACGTTCCAACAACACCATTGCAAGATGAGGTTGAAGAAATGCGCCCGCCGCGTGACCCCAAGGCCTCAGCTTGGACCAACCAACAATTGGGGAAATGGGCAGTATCGTACGGGCTCAAGCACCTTCGGCTTGATTGCCGAGCGTCCTTGGGGCTCAGCCAATGCTTGACTTCTTAGTCAGGGTTGACTGATGTTGAGTCTCGTCCCTCTGGCCTCGGCCCATTCCGCATCTCGTCACGATCTGATAACTTGAGACTTGGATCTCAAACTGGTCACTTTTGATTCCAGATGTGGCCCACTCATCAGCCAATCACTTATGATCCGGATCAATACACGAGTCAGTTTTGCTTGCAACTTCTTTTGCTACTCTGTAAACCTTTGCGCGAGGTTGATTGTGCAGAGCCAACTTGCTTCTCGACAGCCTCAACTGCAGCAGAGTCTGAAACCTGTTTTCCCAACGTCATACACCCGAGCAACCGTTCCTGTAAACGAGCCGCAGCGATCCCTGCCCGACTAGGCTCATCCCATACCACCCTAAATTTCCCACTACGTAGTCCGGGCCGCGAACCCCAACTTCCAGAACCATGCTCTGTTTGTCCGCAGAGCCTCTTCTTGGATAAACTTCCGGCTTGGCGACTTGTCTCTAAACGTCGATGACCTCATGTTGAAATGAAGCCGTTCATGGCCCCTGGTATCTTTGCGGAAGAGACCTTGCTTCGTCGGCCGAGTGAGCTGGTTAGCATCGGCCCGCTGCTTCAAGCTTGTTTTATGGGACCTGGCTTGGCCGACAAAGTCTTGTTTGAGAGTTTCCACGAGACATGCAGAGTAGTTGTAGGGTAGTTCGTGCCGCATCGCCCATCGATCTTTGTGGAGTTGTCAAGAGTCTATGGATCGAGAGGACGTCGAGGTAGTAAACAATTGCCGCCTGTGCATAATGAGCTTAGATTCGAATCCAGGAAACTGAAGAATATAGACTCGGGAAATACTCATTGCAGTATCGGGCCTTGAGTTTGGCCTTTTGATGACAACACTTGTGTTGTTACCCCCAGTCTTCAACGAATGGGTAGCCAAGCCATTTTGTAACCTCATGGCACACATTTTCTCAGAACACTTTTCCTCTCCTTATGTATCCCCTTTTCTCCCTACCTCTGTCTCAATATCTACGTTAAGTATTTATACCGTTATTAAAAGAGATTCTCATAAGTCAGAGACACCCATTCCCTTCTCCAGAGGTTACTGCTTCGCGGCAACCTCTTACCGGAATGCTTCCCCGGTGTTTCCGTAGCGACATTACTTGAGACTATAATAGAGAGCGAGCGGGTGCCGAAATTCAGAGACACTTGAATGCCGAACTTGATGAGAATGAGAAGAGATTATGCTCCGCTAGACAAGTCCCTTTAGGTTAAGTGGGTTTGTCAGCGTATAGGTTTCAATGCAACATGGACGATTGCAACAGTGCAACTTATATAGATTATGTCGGAAATACGTCGTAACGAGCACTTGGTATCGACTGAGAAAGACCTTATGGCAGTTGTGACGTTTACTTTGCCCTGGTGGTGGAAGAGGTTGATGTTGGAGATTACGGGCTCATAAGCCTTGCCTTGACTCGATAGTGGAGCGGCCAACACTGAGGCAACAGAAGTTCAAGGAGATGTAATCCTCAGTTGCTCTAGGTGAACAGTCTTGTAAGGGGCTGAATACACTTTTATTAGTTAGGGCGACATAGAGTATTTCTCAGAGCAGGCAGATGGGGATGCATTCACAGAGGCCGACGGACTTACACAATGCTCTCCTCCACACCGAGAGGGTTGGGCTGACCCACGGTGTTTCTGGCCGCGACACTATCAAACAAGCTAAATTTGCTACAGTTACACAGAACAAGATCCCATCAAGATTGATAATTGTAATCTTGATTACATCAGCCCGTGAGCCTCTGTCGCCAGAAAACCCACAGTTCACTCGAGACTGCCCCGAGATCCGGCCTTTATCACCGGCCAGCTGAGTATCCAGTACGTCATTGTCGAATCTTACATCCGCTAACGCCGCTAACATGTCGCCCTTTAAGCTTCATTCCTGTCAGACTCGCAATCGCTCTTCATCCAGGAAATCACACTCCAAACTCATCAGCTCCATCAATTAAAATGGCTTCACTCGCAAAGACTGTTGTGGCGACCGGCGTCTCGTCCGGCCTGGTAGGTCTTGGCATCAAATGTGATCGACAGGCCCACACTGACCGCGACACCAGGGTCTAGAGGCCATCAAGCAGCTCCTCGAGCAGGCTCAGCCCTACAGAGTCATTCTCGGGGCGCGCAACACGCAAAACACCGAAAAGGCCTACGACGGGATCAAGTATGACCGGGACACCAACGGCGTTACCGTTCTGCCCCTCGACTTGACCGACTTGAAGGGCGTCAAGTCCTTTGCTGAGCAGACGCTCGAGAAGCTTGGTGAGGGAAAGGTTGACTACTTGCTGTTGAATGCGGGAATCAGCAATGGCGCCGAGGGACCTGGACCTCACGGATCAAAGTGGTGTGAAGCCCACGTCGTGAACCATCTCTGTAGGCAGCCATTTCACCTCCAACACAGCCTCTAGACTAACACCGAGACCAGCACAGCATTACCTGGTACACCTCCTTCGAGAGAAGCTGGTAGAGTCTAGGTCCAGAATCGTGTTTGTGTCATCTGGCGCCGTACGCGGTGTGCCTGATCCCAGTAAGCCACCATCTTGTCCAATAGCTCTGTTGTGTTGCTGACCACGGTCTAGGCGTCCTCGACAATGACCTCAAGGCCAGTTCGGGTACATCCGGAAAGACTACATACCCCGAGACGAAGTTCACGGCGCTCCTCGGCGCGCACTGGTGGCGTCGCCAGCTCACCGGCTCCAACGACGTCGTCGCCGTCTCTCCCGGCCTCATCCCGAACACGGGCATCGCACGAGGCAGCGGGATGAAGTTGACCCAGGACATGCCCGATGCCAAGACCGTCCCCGAAGGTGCGTGCATACTTTTATGCTTGATTTGGGAGCGGGAGGGCTAACAGCGTAACAGGCGCGCAGAACATTCTTCGAGCTTTTACAAAGAGCGACTTCCCCGAGGACCCTGACCGCATCTTCCTCACGAGCTGGGGTGAGTGGTGGGAGAAGAACACCATCGAGAAGAGCTTGGACAAGCAGCTGCAGGACAAGTGGTGTCCGTCCAAGGAGGAGATTGAGAGGGATGAGGGTATCTGAGCTTGATTTGCAAGGGACCGGGACTCGAAGGCAAGGAGTATTAATCACGTAAACCCCGTTATACTTGAAAACAAACCCGAGATCTGATATATCGGTTACCGTGACAGAGCCCGGAAAGAATTGAGAGTTGCGAATAAGTTGTTAATTCAGATGTCGGTCGAGGAGGATTGCTGATTGCGCACGAATATGCAACAAATAAAAGATTTAGGTCAACGGTTAGGAACTCGCAAACAAAACAGGCATTGTGTCAAGTTATGCGAGTCAGCATCTCTCTCGTCATTTCAAAATTCATACCCTCGTCTTATTTGATGATGAAATTTGCAGCCGTCGTTATCTTTGTTCGTCCGAAAGTCGGTCTTCCAGTGTCGGCTCCGAAGACGATTCTGAATCGCACCCATCTCGACATGAAACACAACCACCTCGTTCTCCAAGAGCAAACAATCATGATCACGTTGTAGTTCTTACAGCAGATATCTTGGGCAATCTTCTGTTGGGTTCCATTCATGCCAAAGGGATCAACAAACTCATAAGAGGTCCAGCTCCGATTCAGAGGTGATGAGCGGCGGCTTTGATAGCCACTTGACAGCTATTTATCACCAAGAGCTAGCATGTGCGCCTTCAGCTCGTCTACAAAGGTACCGAGCTTGTCCTTGAACTCGGATGTAGGCCCATCAAGTACATCAGCACCCACACGCATATCAACAAACTCAGCAAAGTGCAGGCGAGCCTTTCGCTCCAGCATGTTATCCTGTCTTTGTGCTCGGGTTTTGTTCATGAGCGGAATAGTCGAGAAGTAGTCAAGGTCTTTGGTCTCGGTAGCGTCGTATGTGACAGGGTCGCTTGAGATTCGGCATGCTTTGTCTACGATGTATTTGTCGAATGGGACAAGAACATCCTGAAAGCCGTACTGACATCCTGTTGTATCGATGACCCAAGACTCGTTAGTAGACATCAGCCCAATCTTTAGCACTGTGTGCGGACAGGCCTTTGAGTCTGGGCCAGGAATGAGCTTGGCCGGTAGGAGCGGCTTGCCAATATGAAGGTCTAGTACCTCAATAGAAGTAGCAGCCCCTGGCGATGTTAGCCCTGTTTCGTATAAGTACAAGCAGTGGCTCGAGTTTTCTCACCTGCAAGAAGCTTCCTGGTCAAATGACCCAGTAACGCCATCGCCGTTGTGCATTGGTTGACCGCAAGAGCTGCTTCCTTGTGGTGGACATTGGCGGTAAGATGTTTTGGAAAAGGACCGCGCTTGGACGGAGCGGTAATAGACCTTTGATTTTGATAAAGATGAAGAGCCCCATTCTTGAGTTCAATCTTTGTAAGGTCAATATCGTACACAACCTCTCGATACACCAACAAGGCTGCTTTGAGTACAGTCGCTGCTCGGAGCAGTTTTCTTCGCTGTCTCATGTTACGACAGTGGTCTTTGTGAACCGGCCAGTGTCTCTTGACATTCCTGACCGCAGTAGACGACTTTGAGGGAATCACCAGGCTGGTAATCCGGCGCGTCTACGCAGCCTGCGCATCTCAGAGTTGCGCTCGTCCCACAGCTGGCACATTTTGCGAGATCGTCTGGGGTCATGATGAACAATCTGTAAGTGTGACATATACTGTAACCACAAGAATGGGGAAGCAGTAACGTGTTGGCAGATGACGATAGATGAATTTAAAGAAATGAAATCATGAATGCAAGTCACTGCTGCCTATGCGGGTTCTGCAAGACTCTGTCAGCAGCTGCATGTTTCTCATGTTTCATTGGGTATAGTTTTTCCTTCTCTGTTTGTATTGGTGCTACCACAGTGACGTGGGATTGGTACGGAGCCAAGCGTGTTTTATGAAGTAGACAGTGTATTTGGACCCGTTCAATGTCAACATTATGCTTCAAGTAGAACTATACAAAAGCGAGGCAATAATTCTGTAAGCCCTGTTATGCTTGAAAATAAACACGAGATCAGGTGGCCCGTTTACTGTGGCGGAGCATGGAAAGGATTGAGAGTTGCGGATGGAGCCCCACACCGTTACTTGGCGACGTTGAGAGGAGGCTTGTGCCACCACGTGTGAAACGAGCATGAGAAAAGCTCGTTGACAGCAGGAGGAAAAGGGCCCCGCGGTTTATTGTTAGGCCGGGGCTAACGAGATCGACTTCGCATCGAGCGAGGCGATGCGAGGTTAACAGCTGGGTCAGTCAGGCTGATCATTCTCTACCTAGCCAAGGATAGTCTAGAGATGAGCTGAGGAATTTGCAATGATTCTCCCTTATTTGCTATATGAAACATGATTCAATCTGCATGGTTCGCCTGCATCTGTATATGAAACGGGTAATATTCCGTTGAGATGGAGGTCAGCAATCCGTAAGCTTCAGGGGAGGGGGGCGCAAACACAAATTATCCTTGCATACCTAGAAACGGGTAGCTACGAAAATGTTTGCTTGACGCGTATCTGCATGCCAATATCCGACACAGCAAACAATGTCCCTGGTCTTTGTTGCGAACTCGCCTTGATCAAACATTGTCATCATCATGAGCATAGTGACACTCAAGGCACTGATATTCGCATTCGGAAGATTAAAGACTTGGAAGAATGCTCGATGCGAGAGAATATCACGCCGTCATGTAGTCTGCCTAATGACGTCCACCAACAAACGCATTCGCATCCCCTCGAATGGATCCCCAAAAACGATTTAGACTCCTGAGATTAAAGCTGCTAACCCCTGTCAGGGCGATCTAGCGCCCGTCGTCCGGGGGTTTGAGAGCTTCTGGTTCGCTAGACCCTCGCACTCGCTTGACATGTCCCGCACTTTTCAGCCTTGTGGCCCCTCAGAAGGGAAAGGCGCGACGGGTGGGATCCACGTCTTGGCGGATAAGCGAGTGCGAAAAGGATGGCATCTTGATACGATGACGATCCACGTTGGTCGATATTGATGGTGTTGAGCGAGGCGATATGAACGTTGATAAATACCCATCATCGCTACTGTTTGTGGTCAGGAAATTCAGGAGATATAACAATCAGTCTGAACTTGATATCTAGCAAAGTCAGAAAGACTACGGCATCTTATTGCCAACCTCTTTTGACCGCTGATCCACCGCTATCCTTATCACCATCTACAGCCATCAATTCCCAAAACCTCAACAACACCAAGTCACCATCATGTCTACCGGTATGGAACCCCCCAACGGCCTCATCGTCTTTGGCCCCGACGCCAACTGCACCCTCGACCTCTGTCCCATCGAATGGAGCGTCTACAAGTACCGCCCATCCCTCGCCGCCAACATCATCTTCATCATCCTCTACTCCATCGCCATTGGCGTTCACATCTTCCTCGGCATGCGCTGGAAGACCTGGTTCTACATGAGCTTCATGATTCTCGGCTGCTTCTTTGAGATTATCGGCTACATTGGCCGTCTGCTGCTCTACAGCAACCCCTTTTCTTTCCCGGGTTTCATGATTCAGATTGTCTTTATCACCTCTGGACCTGTCTTTTATACGGCTGCTATCTACGTGACTCTATCAAAGACGTGAGTATCCCTTTCTTGCTCTGGCTAGGAACGCATCGCTGACTCGTCTAGTATCCAATCTTTTGCCCCCGAAGTATCTCGCTTCAGGCCCCAGTTCGTCTGGTGGGTTTTTATCCCTGCCGACATCGTCTGCCTCTGTCTACAAGCTGCTGGCGGCGCTCTCTCCACCGTCAGCCAGGGGTCCAGCCAGACTGGAGTCAACGTCGCCTTGGCTGGTCTTTCCCTTCAGGTTATCATCCTTGTGCTGTTCTGTGTTCTATTGGGCGACTACCTGTTTCGGTACTTCCGCAGCGGTACCGCGAGTGCGTTCAGCACCCGCATGCGCCTCTTCTTTGGCTTCCTGAGTGCTGCCGTCCTCATGATTCTCGCCCGATGCGCTTTCCGATGCTACGAGTTGAGCGAGGGGTACCAAGACTCTGATCTTGTCACTGATGAAGGTCTCTTTATTGGCCTTGAGGGAGTGTAAGTTCAATCCTCCTCTATACTCAAGAAGCAATGCTAACCTGCAAACAGATTGATCGTCATCGCGGTCTTCTTCCTCTGCATCGCCCATCCCGGTCTTGTGTTTAATGAAAAGACGGCAGGAGCCAATTCTCGTCAACCTATCAAAGGCGATGTCGAAAAATAGACAATGACGATAACATGCTTGGCGTTTGGAATTTTGGGAGCATTTGAATTGTTGGTTTAGATTACATGACAGAGATGTGGAAATTAAGATCAAGATAGCATGGCCTACGTAAAGAATGATACCCTTGACATAACAGCTATTTCTGATGCTCGGGAATAAACGAAACTGCTTGATGTATCGTACTTGAACTAAGTTGATGATGGAATTTGTTGCTTCAGCAGTCAAGGTCGCCGTCAGTCTAATTTAGATCGTTGTTCTACGAGTAAACACAACTGGCATACCAGGTTCATGTAAGCTCTCTACTCTAAAAATTTAGTCAGGCCCTCTACTGCCGAGTAGTACGTTGGCATAACCACCCGAACGAGGTATTCCAATTCCGTCACCTCCCTCATCACAGCTGCACCAACAGTGATTATCGCAACCTGAATGGCGGTTATTAAACACAAGCCTACCACTAGAGTCGCAGCGATATCTATAAGCTCCTCCAGTGCACCACCCATATCCCCAAGTGCACTGGATCGAGCAGTCAGTATCGTGTGGGATCATGAGCTTCGGAGAGGCCATGGCGGGTTTGGCAATCGCCATGATAATCAAGCCTATTAGCCAGTCAGACGAGAATAGGTAGGACTTTTGTTATATCATACAGAGTGCGGTAACCTTCATTGCGTTGGTAGGCGTTGCAGAAGCTCTAGGTCAGCCAGTCTCTTCCATGTACCTTGAGCGTTTCTCAAATGCTGATGATGTTTTATACAAACGCACGTACAAATAGTTGTGAATCGGTATTGCTCTAGCAACAGACATTTGGAGATCTTCTTAATAGTGATACAGTGCACTACATATTCCCTACCCGTTGGAGCTGTGAACAGTGTCGTTGTGGTGACACTGGTTTGGGCTTCACTTGATGCACACAAAGTACGACAAAACGCTCTTATATCTGGCCTGTCAACAATTTTAGCCTCCGACAAGGCCAGAGGCAGCAAAAGCATAGAGTCACTGCTCCCCGATCCGAGTGTTTGTGAAACACCGCTAAAAACTTCAAGAGACGTGAGTAAATGTACAGTTGATGGGTCATCAGGTGTACTTACAGGTTGCTTTCCCCACGCTTTCTACGCGGACTTCTCATGGATGAACGCATAGCACGCTCTCATCCAGATCTTTTTGTGAACGGCAAAGCTTGATACTCAGCAGCTTCGGCGGCACGGTGTTTCTTGAGGATTTTGGCCTGGCGTTGGTGATGTATCTCGGGGAGTGTTCTAGGAGCGTCGCTTGCTAGGTCTTGCCGAGTTTGCTCTCCGTTCTTTGCGAGAGTGTGCCCGAAATAGCTGAGCTTTGTATATATTTCCAGACCGATGAAGAGATCAAGCAGAGCTTTACTCCCAAACAATGGGAATTCTACCATTGGCGCGAGGAGCATGAGGATTGCATAGCTACAATCATGGCTCTCAGCGCTGGGCCTTATGCCTGCAAAGAATGCACGGTTCAAATCCGATGACCTAAATGAATACAGGAAGTGGTCCCGGAAGTGGGTAGGACAATTATTTGCCAGAATGAAACGTCGGATATTTTCTCAAGAATTTCTGGATCTTGTTCGTAATACCGACTTCTGGATAGTGAGCAATCCAGTAAACTCCACTAGGCATTGGTGATGTAGTCTAGTACGTTCCCTTCACCATGCCCGGCGAGAGCAACTTTGAGGGAGTCTTTGCCTAAATATAACAAACTGGACTTCGCATGAAGTCACTCTGGGTGGCTGTCGTACTTATCCATTCGAGACTTAGGAAACAATGATGCAAGTCTTCTTGTGAGAAGTAAAGGCAGCTTAGGCATCTAATGTAAGTCGCAGTCTCAACCTCCAAATAGCCCAGTCCAGGGATCCAACTCATCTTTCATGATGATAATCGGCTCCAAGGACTACTTGGTGCACAAACTACGCATTATTGATCCGCTACAGAGCCATGACAAGGTCATGAAGCTATGTAGCGTTGGACGGATCCGCGATCACGACGAGAACCGCCAGGTCTTCGTCGTAGTCTGATCCCACGTCCCAACACCAGGACAGGCAAGTGTCTTTCTGTGAGGACTTGATGGTTGTTGTCAAGTGTTCGTTACCTTTGATTTTATTTGTTTGAGTTGTAGTCATGTATATCCGCTTTCAATCAGACAAATGCACCTGACTCAGACCCAGGGACCTATCTCTCTCAATATAGTCATCTTTCCATGCTCGTAAAGCTCAGTGCTCCAGTAAGACACAAACTCGACTTTTCAGTCGTGCTTGGTCTTATGCGATGAAGGACTTAGTCAAGCCGAGAATGTGAGAGAAGTCAGATGCTCCATCGACAAAGGTATCCTGGCGATATAACAATTCACGAGTTTCAACGTTAGGGATCTCAACAAACAAGTCCACACATACTGGGCACAAGCCAGAAGGGCTGACGCTAACGGAAGCCATCGTGGGACGATCGACATAGAGGGTCTATCAATGCTGCATTCTTTGCAGTCGTCTATTCCGGTCTATCAACCCAATACAATAAAAACGAGGATCAAAACTTTTAAGCCTCCTTGGTCCGCAGAGACTCGGGCAGAAGCGCAACCTTCTCGTTGAAGAGCTTCTCGGCATCCGCCCACACGCGGGAAGTCTTGCGCTCGTTGAGGGAGAGCAGAGACTCCTTGAGACCCTCGCTAAAGGCCTCGCTGGCCTCGCGGGGCAGCATCGAGGGCAGGTGGTCGATGCTGATGACGGACAGGGGGGCCGAGTTCTGGTCGTCCTTGACGGTGACGGGGACGGTGGGGTCGTCAAAGGTGGTGTTGATGGAGTAGATGGGGAGGGGGTTGTGGGGGTTGGTGGTGTCGCAGGAGACGTCGATGAGAACGCTCAGCTTGCGGGCATCCTTGGGGAGGAGCTACTCGTTGACGAAAGGAGTGATGGGCTTGGAAAGGTAGATGTGGATGCTAGTGAGCGTTGTAACGGGTGGCAATTACGCGGCAGCTCTTACGGCAGTGGGGAAGATGTCGTGCGGGGAAAACTCCGCA
>JAJODA010000699.1:0-38564 GCA_021730345.1 Fusarium cicatricum | reverse complement strand
TACCCCCTCTCAGCTCACGACCTACTACACTCCCCCCACCCTCAGCAACCCCAAAGGCTTCGCGCCGCACTGCAAAGCGCCTTCGCAAACCCATTCATCGACCTGCCCCGCCTACTCAGACTCAGCCTCTTGAATCCCAGCGTGTACCCCTGGCGGCTCTTCAGGCCCTTCCTCCCGCTTCCGCTCGCACAGATGTGCTCCTCCCAGTCTCCGAAGACGCCCTCACCGACGTCGTCGAGGGTTATCAGGTTGACCTCATCCTCCCCTTCAAAATCCCTGCTCAGGTCGTCAGGTTCTGGCTTTACGACGGGGAGCTACTACGCTTTCTTGCCTCTGCGGAGCCCGGGCGTGTCACCGAGGGTCCAGCGTTTCGCTACCATCTTACCCAAGTCTACGAACTCAACAATCCCGTCGAGGGAGACGACATGCGTGAAGAAGGTTGGATCGAAGGCGATATTGGCCGTTACGTCTACTTTCCACCCGCTGTTGTCGGCTCGCTGCTGTGGAACCTCCGACACGCCATCTTTAACGAGAACGACTCTGGAGATAACCCTTCCCAGCCACAAGCTCTGGCCGACGACGAGGAGAGCGGAAGGGTAGACCTCTTTGCCAACTCGTCACAGCCTCTCCCCAACGATAACAACCCAGCACCCACACCAAGCATGAGCGTCTCGCAGCAAGTCGAGGCTCAGCTCAAGAGTGACATAGCGCACTCGACCCAGTTCCCCACCTCGGACGACATCCTCGTCCCTTCAACCCCGGAGGAAGAAAACGCCAATAAACAACACACGACTCCACCGACAACCCATGTGCCCTCGTCTCCGACAACTATCAAACCGCCTCCCTCCCGCAGACCATCCTCGTACCGCGCCTGCCGCCCGGCTCCGAGCAGCACCCCCAGACCCCGCGCCGTGCGGCCCTCGCAGGCGACGACTGTCTCACAGGCCTCGACGCCCGAGAAGCACTCGTCGTCGGTGCGCCGCCCGCCTCTACACTCATCCAGCAGCATCGGCTTCCCCGAGGGTCTGCTCGACGATGACGAAGCGTCGCTGCGTCTGCCACCGGGATTCGCGCCGGGCTCATCGCAGCTGCTGACAAAGAGCCAAATGCTGCCCGATAGCCTCGTGCGGGATGATGCGAGGATCCCCCCCGAGATTTGGGACTCGGAAGATGATGAGCGCCTCTAAAGAGGAAATTACGGACTACATACACTCTATTGTTTTTGTTTACCTTGGAAGGATATGAGATTTGGGTTTGATGACGATGTATTCTTCATGTCTGGAAAGTGTATGAACCACAATGCAAGCTTTGGCGTTTACTAGTCTCGACAGGAATCGAGCATGGATTGATTTGAGCATTGGCAAGGAGTATCGGTTTTAGATACGCAATGATAGCTTGAGAAAAGACATAAAGGTCCCAAACACATTCAATTTCATCTCTATAACTACTGTACTTGGCGAGGCGTTTCTTGTGCACAGCCTTTTCTTCCTCCTTACGGGTCCCCAAGGAGTCAAGTCCAAAATAGTATCATGCCATTGCTACAATTGTGATAAGAAATCCCTGCGCCTGAATACCCCCTGGCCATGCAATATTGTGTGTTTCTGTGCGCGTTTGGAAAAACCACACCCCGTCTAATTTCCTTCCAGTTCCATCTTTCAAAATGTCGTGTCGTGGGGGCATCAAGCGGGTATTAGAACTTTTTTTGCCAATCCGCCCAAAAAGGATTACCAGTATGATTCGCTGTGTGTTGTGCGATGTCGTGTGTATCTCATGCAAGGTGTGCCACCAACATGATGGCATGACTGCCTTCGGAATGACTTCGTGTAGCATTGGTGGCTAATAGAGCAATCTATGACAGATGGAACGCTCCTTGGCCCTCCTTGACTGCCGTGAACAGCTGCTTTTTCATGACATGAAGGTTCGAATAGTCCGGGAGCTTCAGGTAATTCACACAAGTCATGACGCTAGGGAGATAGTCGTCAGAACTGTATGGATGCTCGCTGGGCTTGCAGACCACGGTGAACATGGGTGTCAAAGACTTGAAGCCTAAAAGGGAGTTAGAAATGTCGATATGAAATAGGTAGAGCAACTAACCTCCGATCGGAAGCTTGGGACTTCCAGTTGTGAACTGCAGGAAATCTCGACGCTGTGAAGCATCAAATCCGCTCATTGTCTGGAGCAAATTTTTGACGCTCTTGCTATCCATATTGTAGCCATGATCCGCCTTGATTGAGTCGAGTAGAGCTAGGAAATGTTAGTTTATGTAAAGCGATGCAGGGCGGCATACGTACTCTCAAGGGACCAGTCTTCATCAACCCGGCCAAACAGAGTGACAAGCTCGTCAGGGGTAAAGGCACTAAGCGCCGAGTAAGGGAATACCTGCGAAAATCCAGTACGGAAGGCGTCGACTTGACGACGTACACCAGATCCCAGCGTCATATCAATAACCTTCTCGAGGTACGAATCGACATTGTCAATGTTGACTCGCTTCTGGCCGCCGTTGTCCTCCAGCTCAATGCTGGGATAACCGGGCAGGGTAAAGTCGAGGCACAAGTCCTCGATCTTGACTCCATCAATGGTGATGTTTTCCGTGTCAGTGACCTTCTGCGCGGGAGTGCGACTAGGGTCTTCATCAATCTCCTTCTTAGCCAAGGCAAACCTCTTGATGGCCTTCAACGAACGAGCGAGACCAGGGTCAACAATCTTGACGGCCCCCAGCGATGGCTTCACGCCAGACGAAGTCGCATCACCAATCCGGAAGAAGATGGGGTTAAGATGGATGTCGATAATGCGCGAGTCGATCATGGACCGAGCGACAAATTTTCCAAGCATTTTGAACAAATGCAGAATTCGCTCGCCATTAGGAGTTCCCGCTTCCTCATCACTCTGGGGTCGAGGAAAGAGGCCGGTTGCGCCGGACACAAATTCGTCAGATCCATTCGAATCCATTTCGCGCCAAAGCTTGAGCTTCCTCTTGGAAAACTCCTTTGAGACAGTCGAGTAGAACTCGAGAGTAGGACCAAGGCCGGTACCAACTTCTTCAAAGTACTCAACCTCTAGGATACTCTGTGAAGCGCCGTAGAGTTCCATAACCTTCAACGCGGATTCCAGTATCTTTTGACGTGAGATCCGCACCTTTTGTCGCTGAAGTCGACCCAAGAATGGGCGTTCGTTGTTTCGGTCTCGTCGGCTGTCTTCTCCTGACTGCGTGTTCTGCCACCTTGCCATCGATCGGGCATATCCAAAAGATGTGGACTGGAGGAAGAGGTGTCGAGTCTCGAATGGAAAGAGGAACGGGTAAAGACGTGCCAAGTCTTCAGACCAGCTGGGTAGGCAGTTGCTGGCCACAACCAGAGGTTCCTCGAGCTGACGGTTGAGCTTGGCAGTAAGCTTGGTGTTTACAAATTGAGAGAGCGGCTCCACGTTGAGACCAATGATGCTGGTCTTGTGTTCGACCAGAACATCCTCGATGTTTGAGTTTAGGTCATGAAGAATGTTCAGCAAGCGCAAGATTGACGACGTCGTGGGGTGCTTTGCAAGCGATGCGGGAATACCATGCTCGTCTTCTCCATCAGCTTCGGTGTTAGAAGTAAACGAGATAGTCTCGGCAGGAGGGGGTCCAGGAACACGCTTAAACTTGATTGGGTGCACCGTAGACCAAATGCTTCGGCTGATATGCTCATCCGAGTTGGAGGCCGAGGTGTGCACCGCGCGGTATATCGTTGTCTCGTTAGTGATCATCTTACTATCGAGGCTGAATTCGATGTGCCAGTCCTGGGGGACGGCCTGAAGGGCCGAGGCATAAGACATAGGTCGCGAGGCCGATGTCGAAGGCGTAGGTGTGCCGTGGCTTCCGGCTGAAGGTCCGCCTGCACGGCTTAGAGCGCCAGATCCAGTAGGAGTTGCAATTCTTGTGCCATCCTCCTTACGAGCTGTGACGTGGCCACCAGTAGCGATCTCCATGTTAACAGCAGATGTATCATCAGGAGTCGACTCTTCCTCCACGTCTTCATCCAGCTCACCAACAATGGCATCCAACGCACTGCTTTCTCCAGCGTCATCGTCATCGGTCAGCTGCTTCTCGTCGGCGCACTCCAATGTATCTTGCGTCTCATCCTCATCTACAGGTGGGGGGCGCCGCGGCGGCGGGGTGTTTGCAGCGCCGTGTCGTCGAGCAGAGCGTCTAAGAACACCTTTGTCTCGGGACGGGCCTGCAGGTTGATCTGGGGTAGCAGGGGCAGCCAGAGACTTCGACTTGCGTGAGGGTCGCGAACCAGACGGGGTTGGCGCAGCGGGAGGCGGGGGGATAGGGGGGCCCCCAGGGAATGCGCTTGGTCGCTCGGCTGCGGCAAGACGGGCAGCGGCTGCACTGCTTATAGGAAGTCCGGCACTGCTCGCCATCGCCGCAAGTGCTCGAGCAACGCCGTCCCTACGTGCGGAACCTCGGGGGCGCTCAGTGAGGCTGATTCGTGGGCGCAGATAGTCATCGAGCGACTTGAAGGTTGCGATGGCATGGATTGACACCATAATATTCCGGTAGGGTCGCGGAATATCCGATTCTTCATCAGCAACAAGGCGGAGCCGGATCTGTTTCCCAAGCATCGAGGCAGGGCTACTGTGGTTGCCATCGAAGCTGTTGTGGTGCACCGTAATAACCTCGAAATGCTCTGACCTACTGAGCAAGTCCTGAAGTTTATGAATCATGACACTGAAGGGCGTTGCGGGAGACTCAGCAGTTGCAGTCTTGGGTTTCGACTTGACAGTGTACGCCATGAAGACTTCTAGGAAAGTGGACTGCGCGGAACGGGCCAATTCCTCGTCGGGGTTGCTAAAGATTTCCAGAAGCACTCGGACCAGGCCTGACGCCAGAAGTTCTGCGCTGGTCACACTCTCCAACACATCCGTGTCGAAGTGTGATGCGAGCTTCGTGAATAATTCCTTTCCTGTATCAGGCGTGACATTGGCTGAAGATCGCTTTAGATAAAAGGTTTCGAGTTCGCCTGCCAATTCTGACAGAGCGTCGAGGATCAGAGTTGCTTTTGTCTTCATGGCTTGACCGTGACCCTCGGTCTCATGGGTCTCCAAGAACTTGTTGGCCACATCACGAATGCGAGATTTCATGGACCGAACGTCAGAGACGAAGCGGTGGAGGGGAACTTCGAGGGACATGGTTGATCCTCGGGAGCTAACAGGGGACATATCGTCGCCATGGGCCTCGTCGTTCTCATTCTCGTGCTCTTCATCCTCGTCTTCGTCGGATGACTCACGCTCCTCGTCGTCCTCGTCATCGTGGTCCGAGTCCTGGTCTGAAGAATGTTCGTTGTCACCCCGCTCTGCTGTCCGTTCACCCTCACCATTTTGCTTCTCGACTTCTTCAGATTTCGCCTCGACGGGCTCCTCCTCGTTCGCAATCTTGGTGATCTCGAGGAAGACCCCTTCGCGATAGAATTGGTAACGGTAGATCTTGTCGAGCCGGCTGAGCAACAGCTCGGCGGCTTGAAGGCCGAGCATAACGAGGGAGCCGTGGTCTTGCTGCGATAGGATGGATGCCAGAAAAGACGCATAGGGAACAGGAGTCAAAGCCTCGACCAGAATATCTTCATCGAGGTTAGAGAGCATCTTCAACTGCGCTGTCAGAACCTTTTGACGGACACTGAGATTGACAGTACTGGAAAATGCATCGGTCAAGGTTGGGAAGATAATAAGGGCAAAGCGGCGAACTTCGTCCTTGCAACCCTCCAGAAGCTCGATACGCTTATCGTTTGTGGTTCTGCGGCTCCGGCCACCTCCAGGTGGTGGGTTAACGGTCTCTGTGGATGCTTGCAGCTCAACAAAATCTCCATAAGATGGATCAGCGTTCCGAGGCAGGTTAGGAAGAAGCTCGCAAATGACGTTGAGGGTCTCGATGATCTGCTCTCGAGGTCGGTGGATAAGCGCTTGCATGATGACAACACTATCCAGCTTTGATGCGACATCTTCAGTCCCACTGGGTGGTGAAACTCCGGTGAGAATTTGGTACAGAGTCTCAACCACGTTGAGTTTGAAGAGCTCGGCGGAAAGGCGCGGGCTTGCCCGGGCAGTGAAGGCTAGGACTCGAAGGAACTGGGTATGAATGCTTGAGCCAATCATGTTGGTCGTGCCAGGTACCAGAAGACGCAGTACGCCACGGAGTAAATCCACGCTGACAAGTTCCTCGAGCTTGGATGGATGAAACTTGAAGCTCTCCACGATACCCGAGACGCAGAGAGAGGCCTGTTCCACGACACGCTGGTCATTGCTATTGAGGACGTTGAGCAGCGTAGGCATGACGTCTCGCACGACGGGAAAGGAATCCCCAGGAATGTTGCGGCAACAGTTTGCTGCAGTAGTGACGGCAGTCCTTTGGGTGCCTGTGGCAAAGAAGTCGAGATACGACAAGCAGGCGGTTAAGCCGCCTTCGCGGACGATGCTGGTAGGATATTCAACGGATATCTTTTCCAGAGTGCTGAGGGCTTGTTCTGCCAAATCGATAAAAGAAATCTCGAGCAGCTTCTGGCACAGGACCGGAACGGCGTTCCCATAGACGACGTTGGCCACGCTAGCAGGCAATGCCTCCATCAAGTTTGCTAGACAGCGACACGCCAGAAGCATGATCTCGGGGCTCTCTTCCTTGTTCATCAGGATAACCAGCTCCTTAACAAATGCATCAGGGGAAAAGTGGCCAGAGAGGTTGTCCTCGTTGGAAACCAAGAGAATCTCTGAGAGCTCCTGCAGAGCTATCAACTGAACCGATAAGTCATCCGCTCGCAGGTTGTGAAGAAGTTCCCGCAATCTTGAGGTAAGACCAGACATCATCCCGGTCAGCGCTCGCAGAGTGCTAGATAGACTGCCTGGGGGACCGCCGAAACCGCCAAAGGGGTCATCGTCCTCGTCCTCGTCGTAGCGTCGTGCCTCGTCCTCATCTTCATCATCGTCGTTGTCTTCACTATCGTCATCGTCATGGTGGTCAATGGGAGGGGGCGGAGGAGGTGGCGGCCCAGGGTCTCTGTTCTCGTCGGTACCCGTCATCAGTGTATCTTGATCGGCGGCATTGTCAAGGTTTCGCTTAGATCTCCGTGTCGAGAGGGTCGCGTCGGGTGCTGAGTCTACAAGAACAGTGAGTTTCTGCAGGTGAAAAAGTACCACCGCATCTCCGGGGGTTATGCTAACCTTGCGAGGCGCTCGTGGGCTTTTTGGACCTGCTTGACTTCCTACTCGAGGAGCCTGACGGAGTAGAGGATTCGGTAGGGTTCGCAGGACCGGGACGTCCACTGCTGGGGGATTATCAGTCTGTATTCTTATCCAAGGTACATTCCGTGGCCAAATTGCAGCCAAACTCACTCTGGACTGTCCATATCGGCAGATGTCTTTCCCTTTCTCCGTGATCTGGAGGGAGGTTGGTGGTTATTGATGGCAGGGGAAACGGCTTCGGGGATCTTTTGTCTCTTGGACCGTCGACCTGAAGACCCAGCTTGCAAGGCGATGGGCGGGCTCTTATCAACAGCGATGCCTTTTCGCTTGCGGGAGGATGGGGTGGCGGTGGGTGCGGTCGGGACGTCAGCAGCAGCAGCTGGGGCAGCGGCGGAAGCAGAGGCGGAGGATTGGGCTGCCTGGCTCGCTGCTTGACGAGCCGAGGATCTGGTGATTCTAGAAGACATGATTGGCATGAGCTTTGTACTGATGATGCATCTGGAAGAAAACGCAGATATGGAGGAAAAGTGTGAGGCGAGCTCGACGGATGTTGCACGGAAAAGGTGGAAGGAGACGAAGAAAGGAGAAGCACAAGCAAGAGCCGCCCCCGGGAGTCAACGAGCGTTTCGGCAATCGTGAATTTTGTTTCTGCAGCTGCCTGGATCTAGGCCAATGACTGGATATTTTAATCGACTTGGGAGGTAGGTCCAGCAAACTGATCACAAACGGCGGGATAAAAGATCAGGCCAACGGGCTGAGATGGAGACTCGAGCGCTGACCATGCAGTCCCAGAGGGCGAAAACAGCGTATGGCTACGGGTTTGCGGCGTGCATGCAGTGGTGAATGTGTTGCGTTGTGCGTGCGTTTGTGATTCAGAGCGGCCACGGGTCCGACGATAATATCACACTCGGTCGGCGCTTGCTTTTCGTTGACGAAGGGTCTCGTTTCAATTTCCTTGGGCGGAGGCAACGGCGGCTCAAGATGATGGAATGATAAAAATCAAGAACGGAGGTGAATAGATATGGTGAAGCGACGCTGGGGGGGGATGAGGATGGAAAACGGAAGAAGGATAAAGGGTTGGCCCTACCTCTGGGGACCTAGAGACGCGGCAGCGGTGGAGGAGAGACTGGCAGTCGAGGTTGTCGAGGTAGAGGGAAGTCGCACTTCGTTATCACCTGCCGATGTTCGTTCTGCCATGCCCAGACGACCTACGCCATCAGGAAGGCAGCGGGCAGGCGCGGCGGGGTCGTGGTTACTCTCCGATGTCGAGAGGGAGACTGGGGCGGATGACGAGATAGCGATACCGATACGTAACGGCGCGGAGAAGTGAATACGGGATATGCTTGGGTTAGCGGTAGAGGGCCCTGTCGGAACGGGACGGATGTTTTCTCGGTCAACGAGGGCAAAAGGAAGAGAGGTAGATAGGTAGAGAGAGAGAGAGAGGCGGACGTTTAGGGTGAGGATGATGGTTTTGGGTTTATTATGGAAGGGGAGTTTGGGGAGAGGAAGACAAGTGCTCGTTGTTTCGGCGGGTTGGCGGATGATGGAGGTTGACGTGTGTGGTCCACGGTTTTTTACGGTGTCCACCGGTAGCGGGCCTCCTGCTGGTGTCCGCCAACAAGACGGGCGTGCTCCAATGTGCGGCGCTGGTCTGGGGGACAGCCCAAGGTAATCCACTACAAACAAGCACTGTGCCGGGATGATGAGAAATCCACATGCTGTTGGCCTTGAATCCATGAGTAACCATCAGTTTCTCGCCGTTTTCTACAGAGCCCAATTCAGACATGATTTCATGGCTCATTCTAGAACCCTGATGCAACCAAATACTGTTTCGGGCTTTGATTTCCCCCCTTTGATATTAAACGCAGAGACCATCAACGAATTCAATAGTCGTTACCTCAAAGCCTTTTAAACTAAGTTGATGTTAACTCACTGCCTACCTCAACACTCTTCCATATCAAGGTGAAGTGCGGCTGCTTTCGAGATCCCCCGCCGCGTTGTGGGGAGGCCCGCTTAGCTTCACGGTGGCGTCTATCACGCAGCACCCCTCCGGGTAGGGCTACCCACTGGAGCCGGCTCCACTGCAATAGGCCGCCGTGACCGCTAACGTCGGTTCGGGTGCTACTCCAAAAGATACCGGCCGACATGCACTCCACTAACAAATCGGCAGCTGGCGTTCGCATCCCCTCAGCCCGTTCCAATATGAACAATGGAGAATGTCTGATAGCATCACGTTTACAGATACACGACCAACTCGCTGTTTGCTACATACTCAGGGGCCACAAATTCCGCATCAAAGAAGCAAAAGAGTCAACAGTAGCGCCGTTTCCGCCTCGTCTTGCAGTATTCAACACCAGGGATCCATGAGTCTGTTGACCCTTCTTTATTGGGCTGCGTATCAAAGGGCTGATAGCCTGGTCCGAGCATTAACATGGTATTCAAATAGATTGCCTTTCTTTTCTCAAGCTTTCGCTTCTTCTTGTTTCTGGTATAGTGCTCGTCTATCTGCACCAGTATTACGGTTTTAAGCTATCCTTGCCGCCCTCAAACTCAGCAACATCATACTCCTCGGGATACTTATCAAGCATCTCCTTGAGCTCTGCCATCTGCGCCTTGAGATCATCCGTCAGCTCCTCGTAAATATCCTCAAACATGGACCGAATCGGCGGCTTCTTCTCCCGCTCCGCCTCGCTAAACGCCTTAAGAATCTCCTTGCGCAGACTGTCGCGCGCCACCTTCTCCTTGGCCTCATCCCAGATCCCCTTGACCTCCATCCACTTCCGCAACCGTGTGATGGGGTTATCGCGTCGCTTCCAGTCCTCCACCTCTACCCGCGCCCGGTACGCAAAGGAGTCATCCGAGGTGCTGTGGTGCGACACACGGTAAGTCATTGCTTCGATGAGAACAGGCTTGCCGCCATCCTGCAGAGCCATCTCGCGTGCCTTCTTGGTGGCTTCTCGGACTGCCCAGATATCGTTACCGTCGACGCGGATGGTGTCGATACCGTAGCCAATACCACGACTGGCGATACCGTCACCGCGGTACTGATCCAACGTGGGTGTTGAAATAGCATAACCGTTGTTCCGGCAAATAAACACGACGGGGCAAGCTCGTGTAGCCGCAATGTTCAGCGCAGCATGAAAGTCTCCTTCACTCGCCGCTCCCTCGCCAAAGAAGGCGGCCACCACACGCGGCTTGACGTTGGGGTCCTGAAGCCTCTGCATTTTCAGCGCGTAGGCAGCTCCAGAGGCTTGAGGAAGCTGTGTCGCCAGTGGAGATGATATGGAATGCTTTGGCACTCATTGTCAGCCAATGTCATCTTGCGATTCGCGACGTACTTACAATGTTCAATTCTTTACTTCCGTAGTGCACCGGCATATTTCGTCCTCGGCCCGGATCTCGGTTGTTGGCAAATAATTGCCCCATAAACTCCTTTGCTGTCCATCCTCGCTCTTTGAACACGCCCTGCTCTCGGTACTGGCAGAACATAACATCCTCCCGGTCCAGCACGCTGGAGCTGCCAATACTGACAGCTTCCTCACCAGCGCTCACCATGTAAAAGCTGAGTCGACCCTGTCTCTGCGCGTCAAACATAATCAAGTCCATGATGGATATGAAGACCATGTCCTTGTATAGCCGAATCACCTCCTCATCCGAGATATCGGGCTTGAAGGACTCGTCCACCACCTCGCCATGCTGGTCTACAACGCGGTACGTCGGCAGCGCGGGGTATGATTCGGGGGCCTCAAACTTGAGATCGGTTGTAAAAGCGCTTTTGAGTGCACCAGGAAATGAAACAAAATCTGAATTGGGTCGCTGCGAGAGACTGCTGGCTGATCGAAGGCCAAGAGATACTGCCTGTGGTTTAGCCAGGACAGCTCTTCGCAGGGCGATGTGTCGCAGAGCTCGAGATTTCATGATGACTGCAACCACGACCCAGATTCGGAGTCAATGGATATGAGTGAGGTGTCTCTGTCGAGTAATTGCCCAAAAATCAACAAGACGAGAAAGAGAACGAGCATTGCCGAGGGGTGTTGTCTTTCTCTAAGAGGGCGCGACGTCATCTTGTGCCGACTCCAACCGTGTAAGCCGAGACACAGATAAGCCGTTGTTTGACGAGGTTCGGCATTATCAGCCTCAAATAGCCTCCATAGCAATATCAGTCGGCAAACCACTTGCACTTCATTTCAATATCCCTGTCACGTCAGGTTGTCGATGGTTTTATCCAATTGAAGCCAGAAACGGGCCTCGTCCTCTCGTAAGACCCTGTACTTGCTATCCCCCACAATCCTTATCTCTCTACCCCACACTCTTGATAAACTCCAGATTTCCCGTCTCAACTAGTATCTACCTATCGTTAAGTAGACTGTTTCTGGTGTAACTGGCAACGGCCGTCTGCCACTGTCAAAACACGACGATATGGATTCCCTTAAGAAAACTGTTTGCTGCAATTGCAGGCACATTCTTTTGTCTCTGCAGTTATATACGGGATGTACAATTATTGACCCTACAAAAACAACATCATCCAGCCTGGAGCTCCTCTCTCCCATCGACTCTAGAATCATAGCACCACATCTCTGGTTGGAGCCACATCTGTCCCAGTTCAACCCGCTCGAAAAGGTCCCAAGATGTCTAGCCCAGCAGTCGGCATCGCGATTCTCATTCTCGTGCTCTTCATCATCTTCGCCGTTCTCGCCTGGTATCTGAAAGACAGGGTCCACAACTTTGTCCGCGCCCTTCTCACGCATCGCCAACAGAAGGGTCAGAGCACACTCTCGACTCAGACAAACTCTGCGACGATCGTCTAGGGGTGAGTGTCAGTTTACTTTCAAAGCAACCCTGGTCACTTTTACCCCATTCGCATGGCCCTCATCCTTGTTGTCTCGATGTTTGAATACCAAGCCACAGTGGCTTGTACAAGGCTGAGCATGAGCCATATTGTCCCACCCACTCATCGCGCCAGCAAATTTCCAATCCTCAGCCTCGTATGATTTCAAACTGACCTCTATCACAGAGCCACCATCGATCCTCAGAGGTCACAATTTCACCCACAATGGCCTCCCGTACAGCTCTCCGGGGCTTCTCCCGCTCTTTGAACCCCTCAAGGCATCCCGCCGCCCTTGCCCGCCCTTTCTGCTCCTCCAATGCCCTCTGCAACAAAACCACCCCTACCTCGAATCGACCTACCCACTTTGGCTATGAGACCGTCACCGAGGCCGAGAAGCAGCAGCGCGTCGCTGGCGTATTCACCAGTGTCGCCGAGACGTATGACAAGATGAATGACTTCATGTCGTTGGGCATTCATCGTCTATGGAAGTGCGTTTCCTCCTACTCCCGAATCAAGCAGTTATTCACTCTAGAACTAACACAACTTTGTTCAGGGACTACTTCATATCTTCACTCAATCCTGGCGCTACCAATCCTCCTGGACAAACCCAGCATATTCTCGACGTTGCCGGAGGTACCGGTGACATTGCCTTCCGTCATCTGCAGCACGCCCATAACTTCAACCGGAATCCCAATGTCACCGTTACCATCTCCGACATCAACCCCGACATGCTGGCTGTTGGCCGTCAGCGCTCGCTCGCTCTCCCTGCGTCCCACCAGTCCGCCCTTTCCTTCCTCGAAGCCAACGCAGAAGTGCTCCCTGCGCAGATCAAGGACAACTCGCTCGACCTCTATACCGTCGCCTTTGGTATCCGTAACTTCTCCAACATCCCTGCTGCCCTCAAAGAAGCCCACCGGGTCCTCAAGCCGGGCGGTGTCTTCGCCTGCCTTGAATTCTCAAAAGTCGACAAGCACCCGCTATTTAATGCCGTTTACAAGCGGTGGTCGTTCAGTGCTATCCCCTTGATTGGCCAGCTCGTGGCTGGAGACCGAGAAAGCTACCAGTATCTTGTCGAGAGTATCGAGAGATTTCCTAGCCAAGAGGAGTTTAGGAACATGATTAAGGATGCCGGCTTTGTTGTCGCTGGTCAAGGTTACGAAGACCTGACTGGCGGTATTGCCGCCATCCACAAGGGTATGAAGCCCCTGTGAAACACATTACAGGCACATATACATGTAATCTAGTTGTAAAGCGGGATCCTGGGCAGTGCGATTAAGCCGGGCGTCACAAGTAGTCAGTCAAGCTTGACAGTGTACAAATAGAAAGTTCATCATTCCAAATCGCCCCTCATTCCTATCCCCTAAACCTGCTCCCAAAGGCGACATCACACTCACATCCCCGAAACGCAACCAGGGCCTTGAGTGATGTTTTTTAAAATTCTCTTCGCAACTGAACTCCATACAGGTCAAAACTAAAAGGCCAAACCCTCGATGCCGAAGCTCGAAGACTCCGAGATCTCATTAGGTACACAATACATGAAAACGCAGTGCAGGGGATATCCCTCCGAGTTTTCCTGTCCCTTGAGCCCCCAACAAGAATCGGGTAGAGGCGAGACGTAAAGCAGGTGTCCCGAGGGGACAAGACTAGGTGTTATGAGCAAAGGGTTAGACCATGGGCCCAGCAGGGCTATGTATCAATGCTCAAATGGTGTTGTGATATTAATCGGCGGCGGGTGTGGAGGGAGCGGCCGCTGGGGACGAAGTACCAGTATCGCCCTTGAGACCACCACGGCCACGTCCGCCACGGCCACGATCTCCGCCACGACCGCGGCCGCCTCGTCCACCGCGTCGGTTCGATTCTGAGTCAGAAGCGCCTCCGGCACTGCGGTATCCGCTGGCGTTGGCCGCTCCGCCGCGTCCGCTGGCACCCCAGTTGCCGGCGCCACCTCGGGTGCTGAAGGTCTTGCCCTCACGATGTTGGAAGATCTTGACCAGGGGCTTAGATCGATCCTCTTGAGTTCGAGTCTTCACGTCCTCAGGCAATCGAGCCATGGCGGCGTCACGGTCCTCGGACGTCTTGAATTGGACGACCTTGTTAGAGTTGCCCCATTTCTCAACCTTGAGGATCTTGGGTCTATCCTCCTCGTCGAATAGCTCTCGGCACTGATCCTCGGTGCTAACATTCATAATAAACAGGCCGATAATGTCGGAGGCAGGGGTCTTGGGGGCAGGAGAAGACACGGGCTCGGGGACATGGGCCGAGCCATTGGCTGCAGCAGGAGCAGCAGCTTTATCAGCTTCCTTGCTAGGAGGAGGAGGAGCGGGAGTGCTCGAGCTCTGGGCCGGCTGAGGGGTGGCCGGCTTTTGGGCGCTGGGCAAGGGCGTCGCAACGACAGGCTTGGCAGGCTGCACTGCCGACGGCTGTCTGCTGGTAGGCGGTGGGACACTAGATTGAGTAGAGGGAGGAGCGGGCGAAGGTATTCCGGCGGTGGAGTTGGCGGGAGGCATGCCGGGCTGTTGCTTGGCTCCTCGGTGCGAGAAGTTGAAGCCTTGGGCGCGCATCTCCGTACCAATCCGACCATCTTGGATTTCCAGCACCAAGTAGCCAAAAGCGGCATCGGCAAGGTTGAAGTTCCACATGTTCTTGAAGGCACTCTCGTCGACCTGTCCTAGAGCAGCTTGGCCGGCGACAGGGCCGCCGAAGGGATTGCCACCTGCCGCGGTGGTGGGCATCTTCTCGACAATCTGGAGAGCATTCTTGAGGAGGTTCAATTGGGCCTCATTCTGCTGGATAGCAGGCTCAACCTCGCCCTTGACAGTTTCCCAGACGTCGTTGAAGGAAGCCTTGGAGGCAGCAAGCTTGCCACGGTAATGGTCGAGAGTAGGGTTGACGCTGAACTCGTTGTATGAGCTGCCGTAGCGGAAGTGAAGACCGGCGGAGATAGAGAAGTCGGCCTTGAGCGTCACTGAAAGCTGGTTCAGAATGCCCTCGCGCGCAGGGGAGGCGTGTGTGACGAAGATACGGGTCTCGGTAGGGTCATATACTCGGTGCGCAGTATCGACGAGCTCGCCCATTTGCAAAAGAGTTGTCCACATGGTTCCTTGTCCACCGGCAATAGTAGTGCGACCCTCACCGTTGTCGAAGAGCTTGTGCATGACAACAGCGCCGCCGAGTCCAAGTAGTCGAAGCTTGACACCACCAATCTCCAATAGCATCGATCGAGCCTCGTCGATGATGTGCAAGTTGGGTACCTTATACTCGCCAGTTCGGAACTTTTCCAGTACTCGCACATCTTCGCAAGCGCCCCATACCGTGTAGACAGGAACATCGAGCTTAACCTCTCCGTTGATGAGGAGAGGGAGTTCGGACAAGGGCAGCTCGTGGGGAGGGAATCGGGTCTTGACGGGCCCAGGGCCACCTTGTTGAATCGCCTTTTTGACAGGCTCGGAGATCAATGGCGAATATTGAGCGACATGCTTAAGCGTCTTCTCGGCGATTCGATCCAAGGAAGTGTCATCGTAGAAGCCGAAGTCACCAGTGTGGATGATGTGGTCGGCTCGTGCCTGTTTCGCGAGGTCGTTGAGTGATCTCAGGTTTCCTATCACAATTGCTCAGCGCTGGCCCACACAGGTTTATCATGCCAACTCACCTCGAACATCGGCAATACAGAGCACTCTTAGAGGACCAGTCTGAATAACGCGGCCCTGGTTTGGCAGAAGAGGCGCGGCGCTGGGAGGAGGAAGACCGCCGGCACCGTTTTGGAGGTAGCTCGAGCCCGGGTTATTGTATGGGGGTCGCGGCTGTACGTTGTCAGTGAATCGAAGATCCTCGTGTCCAATAAACGCAATGTGCAATGGGGTGTTAGGCTGAGCTGATGGCATGGCGCAGACGTATTGTGAGCCTCGAAGTTGCGGCCATCAAACAGGGCGCAACGACGGCGGGACAACACACGAGCGGGGGAAGGGGGGAGAAAGTGAAGTTGAGGGAGCACCCTGAAAAGGCAGCCGAGCGGAAGAATATGAGTCGATGATCCAGCGGGGAGCTCTGCAGTATGCGTAGAGGCATGTGTGCTTGGCCGGATAGATCATTTGGAGGCGCGAGAGAGGTCGGTTGTCATGGAGTCAAGACGATGGAAGGAGCCATCTGCGGGTAGTACTCACAGCAGCCATTCTATCAATCAACTGATGGTATGCGCTCGAAATCGGTAGGAGGATCGCTCAGTCGGGTTATCTCGCAGCTTGGGGAATGTTCGGGCGAGAAAGAGAGCTCGTGGAGGGATATGGATGGGTATCAAAAGAAGGTGACGATGAGGAATGGAAAGATGGGGAGGCAATCACTGCGATGTGGATTTTCGCAGCTGTAACAAGGCTGGCTAGAGGTAGAGATAATTTCTAGAGGTGGCCCCAAGAAATCGGGACAGCACGCCGTTGCCTCTTTAGGTTTAGCCTCTTCAGCTTTCACGCGCCTCATCAGTCACCTTGGGTTAGGCCAGGAGAGAGCTCCCTCGCTGACGCAGAGAAAGTAGAGAAACGGTTAATGCTCGGCAAGCTCCTACCATTTGGACTCCGTTTCCTGTGCACCGTTATCTCACTTACATTTTAGACCTACCCGAGGGCTACGCTTCGTTTGCGCGTTGGCCTCAACAAGAGTCTTCCTTGGAATTTAGCAATACTTTATTGTCTTTGCCCTAAAATAAAAAGTTGGGCTTACATGTACTTGGCTTCTATAAAATCACCTCGTCCCTGTCGACGGTTGATGCCGTCCATGCGGGTGAAAGAATGCACTTATTGTATTAAAGTTACTAACTTCCATGTAGGTATTCTGGAATATGCCTGGGTTGCCCACTAAGGTTTCGGATAATATTTGATAAGTATATGTTGCCTTTGACCAGCTGTGTTTCTCTTCATATGCACGCCGTCGTCTTCAAACAGCCTTGTGTATTGACAGCCAACCATTTAGGATACCAGGCACATATTGTAAAGTAACAAAGCAACCACAGTGACCTATCGAAACTTTGGACAGAGAGAGTCGTCAAACGCCTCAACCGCAAGGCAACGATATGAGAATACGGGTTATCTCATTCCATCGGTTGCTTACCTGTTTATGACTAGCAGCAGGTTACTCGGCCACGGCATGAAATGCCCTCCAAGTCAGAGAATTAACTGTATCGAGATCGCATTCATCACATTCACTATCCGATGGCTTAACTCGTGCACAATCCACCCCCCAAACGAGCTATGAGTCTCCCAGCCCTGCACGTTGCTTTCGTAGCAGCAAGCGACGCAATCAATCAGCATGGACAATCACAAGTCCAGCTAGTATACGAGAAAATATTCACCAAGAAACATGCTCCCTGCCGGATTGTGTGTGTGACACGAGCGATGCACTGATCGATTCTAATAAATAGCAACAGTCAAAGCCATTCAGTATCCAAGCATCGACGGCAAAGAGGGCGAAACTGAACAAGGTAAAAACGTTGTAGCCGCCCGACAGCTGCGACAAAGACACTATGATGAGGTGTCGTTCCCATCCACTGGACCCCTGAAAAGAAAGCCTGTGGTTGGTGGAGCTTGAGTATCCAAAGAAATGACGAGGGCGCTTGGAAACGAGGCTATCGCCAGGACAGGCAATAAGGCGGATGCGGAGTGGTGCGACTCTAGTTAAAGCCACCGGGTTGTGGGCATCTAGTGGCGGGGCTGCCGACCAGGTTGTCCCACGTCGACCCTTATTCTTTTGTTCTGAGGCGACGGGACCCAGTCAATAACTGCATGAAGCGCCTTGACGCTGTAATCAGCGTAGAGGAGACGTGGTGAAATAGATCAAAGGGGGAGACGATAGCAGCAGATAAACAAAGACAATCATCATCCTGAAGAGATGAAAGATAAGGTAGTACTCCGTAAAGTAATACCTAACATTCTCTCAAGTCAAGGTGGGTTGAGATCCATAAAGTAACAATAGAGATCCTGGTTGAATCTGGCATCCAATGGAGAGCTACCAGTTTGTAGCCGTTACGTTGATCCTCGCAAGTAGTTGTTGCTTAAATGAAAGAAGCTCAGGGACCAGGATATACGATGTCGACAAAACCATTCGGAAGAAATGTGCCTGTATCATGGTAAATAGCTTGAGATGCTACTTCTCTTTGTCACATATCTCAAGTTTTCTAAGATTAATTCTGCGGAACTTGGGTGTCACATTACGTACGAGGGCCAGCAAAGTACCTTGAGTATCACGTACAAGAGAGCTAGCTGCCGCCGAATGCACACAGGACTGCCTAGTCCCTACGGCAAAGTATCAAAGAAGGAGAAGACAAAGGAGCGCAATCCCCCAGGAATGAGACTACAAGCGGGCAAACTTCCAAGGCAGGTCTGTAAGATGGATCATGCGGCGTCATTGCGGACTGGCTGGTATGCATAGAGCCCATCAACAAGACTATTTCTGGAGAACAAACCACGAGAGACATGAAAAGAAGCTGTCGAGTCATTTGAACATGGTGCATCAAGTCGTCGTATTCTGTCCAGGGACCAAAATTAGACACGTCCATCACAAGATAAGGCCTAGATCGTTCGCGACGCACTTGTCAGGGCGGTTTCCATGGTCACCGCTTGCGGCCACGTTTTTCCCCAGCAATGCATGCATTCATCCAAGTCCACCTGACAGCCAACTTGACCACCATTTGCTCATTCCAATTCAAAGTCGTGTTGTCACACCTGACGTTGAACATGGGCGATTGATATCGTGTCCCGGATCTCGGAGACCATTCAGGTGGCCAAGATGCGGCCCAATACCCTGGGGGCTCGTTCGCTAGGAGCCTAGGTTTGGACCCTTTTTCAGGGATCTATTCTCTCTTCTGGCATCCAGCTCCTCCTGGGTATAGTTCAACACAACACGACTAGAGGAGCGCTGGAAGCGAACGGAGGCGAAGAATCAAGCGACAAAGTAGCGGACATAGCGCACGTGAAAACGCATGCATAGACATCCATATCAGAGGATGGACAGTTAACTCCCATATCCATATCTGCCGTGCCGCAGTGGTGGAGGCAACCTCTCAACGACAGTCCTCACATCTCCATTTGTACCTTAATCTAAGAACGCCCCAGGAACCTGGCGCCCGGCTGACCCATCCATCAGCGTCGCAGCCCGGGGCTCCAACTCGCTGCACCGCCTGGACGGGCGCCATTTCTAGCGCCAGATAGCGCTGTGATGCGGTGGAATAGTCCGCCGGCAACCGCTGGAGGCGCCACGTGACACGTCTCATGCCCCGGTCAAGCGTCCTTTGATTGCGGAACGCTGGGATACCCGACTTGTATCTCGCCTTGGGCCCTCGACGAAGCAGCCTTTACCGTCTCCCTTGATTGATCCTTTGTCTGTTTTCCATATCCAAAACTATCCTCCACAGACCCCTCGACCATCTCGGCCTCGCTCGAATCGTCCTCTATCAACTACAGCTTCTCCCCGTCGATGCTAGGGAATCCTTGACGGACGCAGTCCAGACCATCGGCTCCTCCCTTGGCCACCTTCTCCCCCCATGCGACGACAGACTTCGCGAGAACACCGACTCAGGAGGTGACCGCACCTCTCTTGTCCTCGAGTTACCGACGATACGTTTGTTTGCGCCGCCCGTATAGTGGTGCTTTTATGCCCATGATAGCGCAGGGCAGGCCTTGAATATCTATTTGACCGCCAAGCCAGGAAACCGCAGAGGCTCTCGTGGGTGTCTAGGCCGTCGTTGAGGCCCCCCAGCCGTCGATGATGGTACGCCTCAACATCTCTAATTCTCCGGATTTTTTTCACAGGAAATTATTCATTCTGTTGCTCGACGTCTCATTCTTGTGTCGGAGCATGGTCGCCTTCTTTCCTTTGCTGTTCCTTCAATAATCACATGGTTTTGTCATCGCCACCCTTACTGATCTTGGTTTGCCTCTAGACCTCATCTCGACCCCGCGGCGAAGTTGGTGCCAGCTTTGCCAGCAGGCGCGGGCATTCCAGTCAACTCTCTATTTCCGATCCAAGCCATCATGTCACCGAGGCTATTGGCACTCTTTACGGTGATGAGGATGACTCGGGTTCTGAAGGTGGTCGACCACTAAGTGTTGGCCGACCGCTGAGCTTCATTGGAGGTCCCTCGCCTTATCAGGAGCAGCTTCCACGACCACCTCATGATGAACAACACTTGTCCGTCGATTCTCGAAGAGGGTTTTTGCGCCCTGGACCTAACCCGTCCGCCATCGACACGATACCCGCTAATGCCGACCATGGCAAAAAACCTCAGCCACTCTCCACCGCATCCCCAAGCCAGCGGAGCAACTCGTTTGAACAATCGCCCAAGTCGCCGCACTCCCCGACTCTGTCCCTTCGAGATGTTCAGGCCGATCCGTCAGGCTCGCAGTTCCCGCTCACAAACATCGACAATCCCAACGACATTGCCCAGGAACTGAGCAACCTCCAAGCGTTGAGACGGTTGTCTATGGATGTTGGGAACAACAAGGACCCCGACTTGCCGCCTATGTCCTTGATGGCTATGCCAGCGATAGCACCGAGCGGCGATGACGACGAGAACGACCCTTCAAGACTGCTCTGGGTTCCTGCAAGAGTACATCCTGAACTCGCGCCAACCGAATTCAAGTCTTTTCTCGAGAACCGGGTTCATTCAATCCGACGAAGATCCGGAGATTCGTTCCTCTCTACCGATAGCGATTTAAGCCAGGGTGACTCGGATTCTGGGGGTTTAAGACGAAAAAAGTCGATGCTATCCCGCCAGATCGATAACTCTGGAGGTCGAGGAGCGGTAGGCTACGTCGACGGCGCTGAACGGTTGGACAGGAAACGTTCTCGGGGTCACAGCCATGAGGTCAGCCTGGACGAGCTTGTCAAGGATCCTACAAAGGCCGTGCAAAAGTTTGCTCAGGAATCTCAAGTTCCGCCTACTGGCCCCGAGAGTAACGCTGATGATATGCCGATTCTGCCGGCGGTCCCGGGAATGGGCCTCCGTCGATCAACGCGCACCACATACCGTAAGGGTGGAAGTCTACGGACCAGTCCTTTCGCCAAGCGCTCTGGGCATCGGACACAGCCTAGCGAATCTGACTTGTCGTCATCACCCCTGGAAGCCCCCAAGGGTCATGGACTTGCACGAGTGCAATCAGAACCCGTGGCAGACAACGCGCGTCAAAACCGCTCAGTTAAGCGACAACACAACTTCTCTCAAGAGTCACTCGGAGATTTTGACCCCTATGATGGGGTCACGCAAGAGACTGGTAATAACGGTGCAACGTCAACTACAGACAGTTTCCAGGATCAATTGCCTCTTCGCACCTCATCGACCGTACCTTCTATTGAGACCTCAACTCATGATGAGGATCAGCTTTCAAGACCTTTCCCCAAACGTTCATCGTCTCAGAAGACAGGAGCCCAGCCAATCTCTCAGGTGGCCACTGAACCAGAAGCATCAATAGAGGACTCCTCCCGTTCAAATCGACGGGGCGCTAGCCGTCAGACTGTGCCCCAATCTTCACCACAGCAATATACCTCTCGCTCTTCATACCCTCAGAGTCAAACGTTGAGTGATAACTTGGCTGCAAGTCCCTCTCTCCTCCCTGGCAGTGGCGCGACGAGGACGGACAGCCTCACATTCATCCCCACGTTAAGTCAAGAGGAGCGAAAGCCAGAGAAAAAGTCCAAGAAGGATCGGGACGACGAACCAACGTCCACTAAATCATCAGGAAGTGCCTGGAAATGGTTCAAAAGCGGAACCGACGACAAAGAGAAGAAGAAGGAGGAAAGCAAGAGGTCAAAGAACAAGTCGATTGGCGGCGATAAGGGCCAGGATAACGTGCGGCTGGATGTAATTCAGACGTCTATCGACAAGAATGCCCCGAGAGGACGCGAGAGCGTAGTTCTTGATCGCGACAACGTGGACAGTAGATTGCAAGAGGAACGAAAGAAGGAGAGCCATCGCAAGAGCGATTCCAAAAGGGACAAAGACGGAAGCATCTTTTCTTCCATCTTTGGTGGAAGCAAGAAGAAGGAAGAAAAAGAGAGGAACTCGAAGAAGGCTCAACATCTAAAGGTCCCCGAGGAACCGGCATTTAAACCCCTGGTTCCTGATGTGGATTATCATTGGACCCGATTCCCCCTCCTTGAGGAGAGGGCCATCTACCGCATGGCTCACATCAAACTGGCTAACCCTCGCCGGTCACTTCTCAGCCAAGTCCTGCTGAGCAACTTCATGTACAGCTACTTGGCTATTGTACAAGCCATGCACCCTCAGATGAACGTGCCTGTTTCACCCCAACAGAAGCGACTGGAGGAAGAAGCCCGACGGAAGCAACAGGAGCAGGAGTACCTCGCCCAGCAAAGGATGCAAGAGGAGCAAGATGCTCAAGACGCCATTGACCAATACAACTTCGATTATCACCGGGTAAGTAGTGTCTCGATCCTTATCGAGACTATGTAAGCTAACTCGCTTATCTAGGCAGCGGTGCAATATGCCGAGTCCGGTAACGGAGAGGTGGATTACGTTGACGATGCCCAGATCTATGAGGATGAGCACGGAAACGACGATCACCAAGATGGCTACAGCTATGATGGCTCTGATGGTTATGGTCAAGGAGTAAAGGAATACTACCAATACCAAGATACTGGGGACGATCATCGACACGATCGACACGATCGACACGATAGTCGACACGATAGGAGTGATGACATGTGGTGACGGCGGGGATAATCGAGGGCGACACTCAGCAGACTCCATCCTTTATATATGTTGTTTCCAATCATTGTTTTCATCACTAGCTATCGAGGCAAGTGCCCGGTGGCAGCGTGTAGCGTTCTGAAGCTAGTCCTGGCATAAGGCGGAGTTTTGGGATACAATTGCACGAGGGCGTCACCGGTTTGCAAAGGAGCATTCTCAATTCTGTCTTTCGGATGAGGGTTGTTGATGAGAGTGGCACGTACTGCACAATCATGTATGAGCCAACTCGCAATCTCTTGTCTGGTTTTCTTTGTTCCGGGGTGTGTGTTTAACTGTGTTTGACAGGAGTGTCTTGATGGAGTTCTATGTCGCTGGAGCAATGGGATAAGCGTATCTTTTGGTGCGATGAAGCGAAGCGAAGGGCTCACGATGGTTGGATAATGGTGGTCGAGATGCAAGCCTGATCCGCCAGAACAAGACGGGGAGCGTGTTCGATTAGTTCATAGAACCTTGCGGCTCACAGCAATTGGGAGCATGCGGTAGCAGATGACGGACGAGGCTGTAGGATATGACCTAATAAAGATGGATGAAATGGCAGGGCCGAGATGTTTGCGAGAGATGAGAGGTAGCGAAGTTGTATTAGAGTAATACGAAGCAAATGTTCAATGTCGGCCAAGCTCTCAATCGACCCAGTCTTTCCACTCTGGACCATCGGTACCTGATAGAACATTGCACTCTTGATGTTCCTGTTGACTTGAGGGAACAACGCAAGGACTCAAGCTGTTGCATGTCTAGTACTCGTTTGCTCAACAGCTGTCTATATAAGTGACATTGGCTTCACGGATAACACAAACGACCATAGGCGCTAGAGAATAGGTCTTCTGTTCCAACTTCCGTATTAACTAGCGAAATCTATTACGGCCCGTGGATCCAGATGGGTTAGGTATTTAGAGGATCTAGCCAGTGATATAAGGATTTTGAGCTGACTGATTGGCTCGGGTGAATTGATTTCACGATCACGGATCAGAGAAGCAGCCAATGAACACCCTGTACTAGTCTCTATACAGTTAGCAAGCTGCCGAAGCAGGGATCCCAGACCCACGGGGCGCAATGGACCTCGCTAGTTAAGACGGTATTCCAGCTCTGTTTTAGAAGCTCGAGCAACATAGTAAAGTTCAGTGAAAAGATCTTATACACAAAGAAAGGTTATCAACATACAATAAAAACCCAAACTGGTGTAATTGGTAGCATCGTTGATTCTCACCTGCGTTTAGCGGGCCCTTCGGGGGGCAGCGGGTCCTGGTTCGATACCAGGGTTTGGGAAGCTTCTTTTTGCCCGCCCCCGCCCCCTACGAAGTTCGGATAAGTTATTTAAGGGACAATATCCCCCGTCTGCTCTCCCACAGTCAAGCTGGCGACCGCTGGAGTAATAGTCAGGTCGGCGACGACCGGCGAATGCCTGGGGTTGTATGTTTTTGCCGTTTATCTTTGCCAGCGAGTTACTGGCGGGTTCTTACTATTGTGGTGGACGGGTTAGATCAACCATGTTAACTGGCATGGAAGAGCTTCGTCATCATCGCACAGCCAAGAGGCTGTATTTTCGCCGTTCTATGAGCTTTCCCGTAGACGTTTAGTATATCATACCTGGATTCTTCAACGGGCGTCAAAGCTCGGGATAGCGAGAACCCGTGTCATATTTGGCTTCACCCAAGAGTCGGTTTCACGGGGACTTGGCAAAGGCTAATAGCGCCAACTTCTGAGTTTCGTCAGGTGAACTTGTCATCTGTTGTCCATAAGCTTTTTATTTCTTCAAGGATGTAGATCTGGTCCCACATGAAGGCATCTTGGTAGCTAAGGAATGTGATGATACTGCAGTTCTGAGGCTTGGCCTTTGTGTCAGCCAAATTCTAACGACCAGCGTTACTTCGCCCAGAAGCAGGCTGAACATGACGACGACGAGTGTCGTTTTGCAAGTCTTGACAACATCTTGTTCTTCTGACCCGTGTCGACTCAGCTATCATGAATGTTTGCTTCCAACATATTGTGCTTGTAGTCGTTTATTCGTTGTACATGTACCCAAACGTTTCTCAACAGCCGTTGATAAAAAGAGTGTAAAGAGACCAATAACACCCGACGGCACCTTAATCCTCAGCTGGCTCCGGCATCGACTCCGGCATCTTGTCTTTTCGCTTCTTGAAGCCGGTCAAGAGGCGACTGAAAGATTTCCTCCTCTGGGCTCTGGGAGTATGCTCAGAAATGAGCGATTCGACACGGTCCAGCGCATCGATAAAAGTGTGAAACTGAATGTCTTCTTCGTAAGGTATATGTTCGTCTCGCAGAGACTCGTACTCCATCTCCAGGTCACGTAGTGATGTCTCGCTGGATGTCGACGAGCATCGCCTGCTTGTAGTGGGACTGCTGCTTGTGCTACTCGCCATGACTGAAGGTGTGAATGGGTATCGGCAGCAATTCGTAAGGTCTTCCACTCAACCGAGCTTTGAACATAACACGGTAGAAAATGACAAGTATTGTTTCAAGATGAAAGTAAAAGAGGGAAAATGGCCGAACAAGGTGGGAGGTGCATAAGCTTTAAAGGTCGGAGGACGAGGAGGGGTAGGAATACGACTTCATCGGAAGAATCGTCTTATGGTCTATAAAATGTGACGAGAGCTGACATGCTGTGCTACTCAGCGGGTGCAATGGCAAATCTACTTCATGATCGTCAGCATTGCTCCCCGAAGTAGTACCAATCAATGCCTTGCCCGCACACAAGGTACGTGGCGGATTCCTCGGACCACATGTAACATGCATATCTCTCGGCCTTGGATAGCAGGCGAGAACCATGGCACATCACCCATGCTCGTGCAATGCTGGGTGATTGGGCAAACCTCGACGCAAGTTGGTACTTCAAATGAACGCAACAAGTGGGAGCGTGATGCGAAACCAGATAATATTTCTAACAAGTGACACCTTATACAGCTTGGGAACGACCCCTTTTATTTCTTCGGCTCCTCCTTCTTCTCCTCGGGCTTGGGCGTCGGCAGCTTGAAAGACTCGGGTGTGCGGTCCTGACCCGCTCCGACCGGCTCCCAGGCACTCGAGCCACCTTCGAAGTTGCGGAAGGCCTGTGTCAGCTCGAGAGGCTCGGTGACGATGCGCTTCTTCTCCTCGTCGTATCGGATCTCGGTGTAACCGGTCAAGGGGAAGTCCTTGCGCAGAGGGTGGCCCTCGAATCCGTAGTCCGTCATGATTCGTCGGAGATCGGGGTGGCCGGCAAAGAAGACGCCGTAAAGATCGTAGACCTCTCGCTCGTACCAGTTGGCACCGTCAAAGAGACCGGTGATACTGGGGACTGCGGAAGCCTCATCGGCGTAGGTCTTGACGCGGATACGGGAGTTGTGGCGGACCGAGAGAAGGTTGTAGACGACTTCGAAACGGTTCTCGCGCGTGGGGTAGTCGGCGGCAGTGACGGTGCTGACCTGGGTGAACTCGGCGGCGGTGTTGTCTAAGAAATATTTAGCAGGGAATTGGCACTCAATTAATGGGCTTCTTACACTTCAAGAAGCTGAAGACGGGGTAGACGCCCGAGGGCGAGATGTAGATGGTGAGCTCGTCCTTCCAGACGGAGAACTGCTGGATGTACTTGGGCAGGCAGCCCATAAGCCAGGCACCATAGCGGTGCATATTGTCGGCCTTGCTCTGGTACTTGTCGGCAGGATTGACGATGGGGGCCTTGAGGCTGCCGATGTGGTCTCGGGGAGCCATTCGCATGTTGGGCGACTCCTTGCCCATTGCGACATATTGACGAGCCGAGCTGGACAAGCAGCGGATTGCCTGGTCGTTACGGGCCTGGACGGACGGCTTCGCGGGCCGCAGAGCTGAGGCAAGAGCCCTGCTTCGAGTAATCTTGGTCGCCATGGCCGGTGATGTGACGGTTCGAGGCCAATTGGCGATGGGAGACGTCGTCGAGTCGAAATGCTTGTGGTGTTGGTAATGATGCTACGAGTATTGGCTCAAGAATGTTAGCCGCAGAGCCGTGACGGGAAATTTCCGGCATTCTACCGTAAATAGGACGGTACCTACTCCACTAGCGTAGATGCAGAGGTTTAGCAAGTATTGCATTAGCATAGCCCCATACATCCTCCGCTGCAATGACGGAGATCTTGCCACGTGACTTCCAGCTTGGACTAAGCCCCATATGGCTTAGCACAATTTGGGATCTTTCTCTTTCCGCAGCTTAACGCATACCGAACACCGTTCCTCTCCTTGTTCTCATATTTCCACCATCGCATTTTCAAACTCCCCACATCATCCTTCGACCTTTTGATACCAGACCGTCACCATGGCGCCCCAAGATTCATTCATAGACGATGAGGAGGATACTTGGTATGCTACACCGCCAGTCCTACGGGCGCGCTCGCCTGCTGGCCCTGCGCCCTTTGGTGGCAGCCTTGGGTACCCGAGCTAACATCCTTGACAGCCCTCTTTGCATCGAGGAGTTCGATCTCTCAGATCGAAACTTCCGACCATGTCCTTGCGGCTACCAGGTACGCTCGAATCGCCTCCAGTATTGGCCTTGCCGGCCTCGGGCCACGTCTAACCTACCTGCTCTAGGTCTGCCAGTTCTGTTTCAATAACATCAAAAATAACATGAATGGGCTGTGCCCCGCGTGCCGACGACCGTACGACGAGAAGACCATACAGTGGAAAGTTGTCACCCAGGAAGAGTATGTCGCACCCTCCCTTCGCACGGTACGCCACGCTGACGAACCACTTTAGAGTCGCCGAGTTCCGCGCCAACATCCAAAAGAACCAAAAGAAGCGAGCCACCGATCAACGTCAGAAGGAGGTTCAAAAACGCGAGGTCGAGAAGGAGAACCGGAAGAACCTCATCGGAGTGCGCGTGGTCCAAAAGAACCTGGTCTATATCACGGGTCTTGCACCTACCGTGCGCGAAGACGAACTATTAAAGACGTTACGAAAGCCCGAGTTCTTCGGCCAGTACGGCAACATCCAGAAGATTTCGATTAGTAACCGAAAGAGCTCGGATGGCCAACACCAGTCGCTCGGCATCTACGTCACCTTCGAGCGCCCCGAAGAAGCGACACGATGCATCCAGGCTGTTCACGGGTCACAGAACGGTGATCGACTCCTCAAGGCGCAGCACGGCACGACGAAATACTGCTCAGCGTGGTTGAAGAACGAGAAATGCGGCAACCCTGGGTGCATGTTCTTGCACGAGCAAGGTGACGAGGAGGATAGCTATTCGCGCCAGGACCTGTCCTCCATGAACAGCATTCACACGCAGCGGCCTCTTCCTGCTGGCGGATCATCGCGATCTGCTTCTCGACAGCAAGTCCCTCAACCTACGCCGCCGCCCGTCGTGTCCCATCCCATGACTCGCTCTGCTAGTAAAGAAGGGTCGGAGAATGGGGTCGATGGCTCGGCACTGCCCTCCTCTGCCAACTGGGCACGGAACCCACAGCGAAGCCGTAGGGGCAGTCACGCTACCAGCGGTGCTGCGTCCAGTCCCGCTATCTCGAATGCCTTGCCCGTAACCGCGGAGGCTGTTCCAGAGGAGGCAGTGGAAGACGTCGAGGAGCCGGTGGCTGGTCCGTCAACATCTAACGAGCCCGAGGAGCCCGAGGAGCCCGAGGAGCCAGAGGCTGTTCCCGAGCAAACCAAGGGCATTCCTGAGGGCTCGCTCAGGGCGTTGCTCAAGGCACTTCAGGCCTGTGGACTTCCCCTTCCAGCTGATCCTGAGTCAGATGATCTAGGCCCGCCCATGTTTGATGTTCGCGGCGGCGAGAAGCGCAAGGCTATGCGCGAGGAAGAGGACTCACGCTTGACCGGGGAGCAAGAGGAGCAAGCCGAGGTCCGTGAACCCTCCGAAGGGGAACCAGAGACCGGCAGCTTAGCACTTGGAGGCGAACCCGAGGACCGAGATGCAGCTGTTGACAACCGAGCCTTTGATCGTCGTCCTAGCACCCAGCCTCCGATTCAACGAGGCACTAACGATGGTATTTTTGGACCCGCCCTGACTGGATCCAACTTTAGCCAAGCTTCAGGCAACCCAATCTCGAGGACTATGACGCCCCAGCAGCTGTTCTTACGGTCTCAGAGCGGATTTGGTGATGCTCCCCCGGGCATGTCGAACCAAAGCAACGCCTTCCAGGGCCAAGGGCAAGAAAGAGGTCAGGGTCAGGGCCAGGGTCACAACCGCCAGTCATCGCGTTTCAGCTTCGCCAACGACAACCCCAGCTCTGCTACCAACGTCAAGGTCGCCGGCAACCCGCGCATCATGGCTCAGCAATCCTCCATGATGCCCAACACATTTCAATCTCAGGGCAACAACCAGTTCTATGGCTCCTCCATGCCTGGGCCGCCACCTGGTCTCAAGTCTACCGGTACCCCCCCAAGCATGTTTGGGCAGTTTGGTGGTGCCGGCTTTGGAGGTGCACCAAAGGACAACTCGAACGAGCTCCTTCAGAGCCTCATCGGCCGCAGCCGAGTAGGCAATAGTCAGACGCACGATGCGGGAAAGCGTGAGTACATGATTTCTTCTTTTTCCAACCAGTATCCACCATCCTCTACCTCCACCCCAGCTCCTGCTTCCGGCCTTCTGGCGTCGCTCTATGGTAATCAGCCTGGAGCATTCCAAGACATGGGTTCCAAGCAGAAGAAGAAGGGGAAGAAGCACAGACATGCTAACACTTCCTCCTCTGGGGGGAGTGGCTTAGTAGATCTTGCAGACCCGAGTATCCTGCAGGCGCGAATGCAGCACCAGTCTCAGGGCAACGCCGGAGTCGGACAGGGACTGTTTGGTGGTCAGAGCCAAGGTGGGTACAACAACCATAACATGATGTATAACGCCGGTTACGCGAGGTGGTAGTTTTGTTTTCTTTGGAGTCATCATAAAACGGGGGGACTGGGAAGTACTGCAACGTCTTGTTTTCTGCGGCTTCTTCTTTTACTATGTACTGGGAGGAGGCGTTTCTCGGCATATCAGGGATGGGGCCTAACGTTGCCTTTCATCTTCTTCGGGGGGACACAAGTCATAAGCGCATTTTGATTCAGCAGGCATTTGCGAGATCAACGCTGCTCAGGGAGGGCCAGCTTTTGCACCAGGCGTCAGCTTTGTTCTTTGTCGGAAAAGGAGAGCACCATGAGAACATCTCGGGCCTCTACCTTCCGACTTTTTACTGGTATATCAACGACCACACTGGAGGGTTCACGTCAGGCAAGCCATCATCGTCTTCCACACGCCCCTAATGTATGTTAACAATGTCGAATTCACCCGCCTAGGCAAGGCGGTTATTTTGGTCAGAAATAGCATATACCCTCTATTCTCTCCAAACTGCCCTTTATCTTCGTTGTCCCCAGTGGAAGACGATGGTGGACGCCGTAGCATGACCTTGCTCCCTAAACTCCTGTACATAAAATGGCGTTGCGGTCTCGTAGTCTTCGTGTTTTGTTTTCTGTCTTGTTCATCTTGATCGATTGAGCGTTCTGCTAACAGTCGTTCAGATGACGAGCTTCCCTCGCTCGATGAGGCTACGCATTCAGTCGATGCCCTGGTGTCTGATGAGCCCATCGGCACAGGTGACTTGGAAGGGCGCCGTTCAGTTCCACCGGGCCTTGCTCTTCCACCTGGGCTTCCCGCGAGCATCATCCGGCCCCCTTCCACTCGGAGTCCTTCACGACTTGGGCACATTGTCCCTGCATTGCCCAAGGTGCCGCCTCCGGGACTATTGCAGGGCACCTTGACGCCAGAACACTCCCCAAGAAAGCAAACGGAGCCCGTGTCAGATGCGAAGAAGAACATCAAGTCTCTTGCAACTGAGAGTGGCTTGTCACGAGAGATCACGGCACAGTCGCAAACAAGGCAGACGACAGGGGGGGCCTTACAGGACGAGGACTTTCCGGCCTTGGATGCGCTGAAGAGCAAGGCTCGGCCTGCTACGCCGACGCCAAGAGCAACACCAAAATCCAAGAAGCATGCCGAGAAGGTTGCGGATAAGCTGCTGGCACAGACAAGCCCTAGCCAGGAAGCGAAAACAGAGGAGACGAAGCTTGTATCGCCCTCAAAGGCAGCGGAAAGGAAACCAATTGCTGTCAATACCCAGGTTGCCAAGGCCGTTGCGTCTAAGGTTGGCGAGACATCAGCAACAGCTGACAAGTCTGCAACGGATGCTGCAGCCTCGTTCCCGCCTCTCCCTGCGCCGTCAGCTGCGGCGTCATCGCCCATTACCCGGACAGCACCAAAGACATTGCGTGTTGTTGCTACGCCCAAGACAGAGGCGCCCCCGCCAGCTTCTCCCGCTCTGACCATGGCCTCGGTCGCACTGTCAGCGACATCCAGGGCCGTGTCTGCTTCATATAGGCCCGATACACCGGCCAGCGAGATGGTTAGCGACAACGCTTCGGTGGTATCTACCTCTGTGACCCATTCTCGCGCAAGCTCTCCACCTCCAAGCCGCATTGGATCTGCGGCTGTCAGGTCGACTACCAAAAGTCAGCAGCGGAAGCAGCGAAAGGATGTGCTGAAGCAGGAGACCAAGTTGATTGCAGAAGCACCCAAGACAGAGCTAGAGGAGCATGCTCCCATCATCGGGCGGAAGAAGAAGCAGAAGAAGGAAAAGCCCGCCAAAGCCACCTCGGCTCGTGCTGCAACACCTTCTGAAGAACCTGCCCAGGCCGAAGCTGCCACTCCTGAGCCGGCGGTGGTAGAACACCTCAAGCCAAAGGAGCCGGAAGAGAAACCTGCTAAGGGCAAGGCTGTTCAGAAGAAGTCGGCCAAGGCAAAGGGCAAAGCTAAGGAGGTTGAGCAAGAGGCAACCCCGGCGCCGTCGTCGCCTCAAAAGGAACCTGTTGCGACCGAGACTCTTGAACCGACAGAAAAACCACAGCCTGGGCCGCCGTCGGTGTTTACCGAGATCAAGAACGCTCTCTGGCCGTCGAGCGTCGACAAGCTGCACTTGCTCAAGCCCATCACGGGCGGTTCGTCCCGTACGGATTACAGTGCTGGAAACGCCAACGCCAACAAGGCTGGACACTGCAAAGACTGCTCTTGCAAGTGTGGTGAGATCCAGGATGAGGATCTTTCTGCCCTGCGTGCCGGCAAACCTGTGCGCAAGCAGTTTCACGTGGACGGCAGCCGGATGCTTATCACCCCTAATGGGGACTGTATTCGTGGTTTGACTCCCGAAGAGGAGGATGCCTTCCTCGAGCTCCAGGCTGCTATCGCTGCCACAGCAGAGAACCCAGGGGCATTTGTCGCACCTCGACATCAGCCTGGAAGTGGTGCGTTCTCGCTGATCAAGGGCAGAGCTGTTCCCAACGGGCGTCCCAACATCTTCCCAGCCACTGCGCAGCCCCAGTCGCAGGACCCTATCGGGAAGCTCCAGCGTGAAGATGCTCTCAGTTACATCAACCAGTATGTCCTCCCACGCCTCAACCTCGGTGCCACCAACATGGGGTTCCCCAAGGGCGCATCCCCTACTAAGGACGCGGCGGCTGCGAGCCTCAACTCCCTAGCGCCCTACTTTTACGGACCCGACGCCGCTGCTGGCGTTGGTATCTACAGCCCTCCAGACGGTGCTCGAGCGATGCAGGACTTTAGCTCGGCTGGCATGTCGAGCGAGGAGCGGGGCAAGAATTTCGGCATGGGCGTCGGCGGCATGCCCCTGATGAGCGTTGAGGATGCCGAGGGTGCGCTTGCGGCTGCTAGACGCGAGACGGAGAAGTTGGAGAAGGGGCTGAACCAGGTGATTCGACGAAACCGAAGACTGCTTCTTGGAGGTGGTAACTGAATAACGACGATGGAAACGATCTTATCCGGGAGATAACAGAGCATCCACGAGGTGGCGTTATCCTCCTTGCAACTGTACGATGACATGGGTAAGGGATGAATTGGTTTTGGCTCGCTCGCTAGGGCGATGTATGACGCTTGATGTTGAATGAATACCCATGTACAAACATTAGCAGAGGAAGATTTACCTCGATCACTAGAGGACTTAGTATTAGGAGGAATCAATACGGACGACATGTCCCCTGTACGATGAACTCTGAAGTTATAATGGCAACTTTATATATGCCCAAGTATGTGAATAACCAACTGACGCAATATATACACATACCAAATCAACGCCGTATCTTTGACAAATAATGCACATGTCCCGGGTATCAGTGCTCCTAGTTCTTACTCCCACACTACTCATGATGTGAATCATCTGCCGTGTTCTGACGTCCAGCTCCAAGGGCTACTCGAGCCTTGGCCGTGACCTGTCGCCTGCCCTCGACAGACAAAGACTCGCGCAGTCGATCCATGAGCCTGTCTAGAATCCACTCCGTCTCCTCCTGGCTACCCATGAGAGGGCTGCGATTGCCGACCCAAGACCATGTCGTCTCTTCCTCATCTGACGCTGGGCTCTGCTCCGTGCGCCCGCTAGCCTCGCTGTGGTTGCCGCGCCTTCCGTGTCCATGGCGATGGTGCTTGTGTCTGCCCTTTAGCTGGGCTTTGCGGTGCGTGTCTGCGTTACTCTCGTCCTCGCCGATGAGCTTGAGATACCAGGCCCAGTGCTCGAACGAGTAGCGGTAGGGTTTGTGGGCTCTGAGGTGGTTCGTGAGGACTTGGATCTCAGAAATGAGGAGGAAGTGAAGGTCGTTGCCTGTCGGCAGCTCGTCGCGGGCGTTACGGAGGCGGGATAGTGAGCGGCGGACCTGAGAGGTAAAGGTTGAGTTGGTGCGGCCGTGGCCTGGTCGTTGCATGGGCGAGTCGTCTCGATCAGTGTTGGAGTGTCGAGAGCGACCTCGGGACTCATGCTCAGTAGTGCCCTCTTCGGCTTTCACCATGGTGTCTGATAGACTCTGGTTTTGATCCTCATGGGTCGATCCCTTTTGGGGCGCGGGTGGATTGGCGTGATCCGGAAAGACCTTGCCAAGCGTGCATCTGTTGATGATGTACTTGAGATCGCTGGAAAAGTTTCCTTCGCCTGGGAGAATAGTGACGTTTCCGAGCCGTAGCGTACTATCACGGATGAGCTTGACAACAGTGTCTCCTGCGTTTGAGATAAGGACCGTCATGGTGGGCAGCGCGAGAAGGGACCAAAAGACAAAGAAGGATTTTCCCGCATTGGAGCTTGGAGTCTTGTCACCGTAGCCAATGGTTAGGAGACTGACGAAGCAGAAGTAAAAGCCGTCAAAGTATACCCAGCCCTGATAGTTCTTCTCGCACTCGACAAAGATGAAGGCGCCGACGAGCCACAGGATGAGCCACGAGCTCGCCGAGATAGCCATGGCCATCCACCGGCGGCGAGTCGACGCCTTGGCCTGTATCTTGCGCATCAGATCAAACTCGGCCTTGCGGCGCTCATACTCTGTCGCCGGCAACTCGGCTGAACGCGCGCCCTGGGAGAAGCTAGAGTTTGTCCTTTGTGGCTCGCGGATGGGGTTGAGAATGTCGTCGTCGCCCCTCCTTGTCATGGTACGGACTACCCTTCGACGTTTTTTCTCCTCCAGGCGTGCATCGACTTGACGCTTTCCGCGCTCGAGGACGAGGCTGCGGATGGAACCGATGACCAGACCGAGGCTGATAACGCCGACAAGGGCGTAGGGTATCATGAGACCGCGGCCCAGGGGAGTTGATGCTGCAAAGTCACCAAAGCCGACTGTGAAGAGGGTTACGTCGGCCCAGTAGACGGCGTCGAGGTAGTTCCAGCCCTCGATATTCGAAAAAACGAGTGCACCGAGGAGAAGATACATGAGAAACATGATTGTCTGAAGCATGAGAGTTCGCTGGCTGGGCGTCAGGTCGAAGTCTCTGGGGTAGTGACCGGTGAAGGCGCCGTAAAAGGTGACAACCATGAGAGAAGCATCGACAAAGTAGAGGATAGCAGCCCACATGCCGTAGTAAAAGGCCTGGGACCAGATGAGCTGCTCAACCGGGAAATCGAGGCCGTTGAGGAGGGGACCCGCGGCGGTGGCATTGAGGCAGATGAGGAGGATGGCCGAGATGTACCAGCCGATGATGGTGATGGGCTGGGCGACGATGAAACGGACTCGCCTGGCCATGTTGAGCAGGAGGAAGGCGTTTGAGACGACAGCCATGGCGAGCTGGACGGCGTTGATGGCGGTTAGCCATGGAGGGTCTGCGACGAAGGCGGCGTATTTGACGTCGCTTCCGGGGATGAAGTGTTGTCTCCATGGACGAACGAGGGCGCAGATACTGAATGCTGAAGCCACGGGGCCTAGGGTGCCGGCTATCATGGGGAATGCTGATGAGGCAAACCACCAGCGGCTGATTTGAAGGTTATGATGTGAGGTTAAGTTGGCTGGGCCAGTAGGCGGGAGACTCACCTTGGAGAGAGATGAGCATCGTCATTTTCTATTTTCCCGTGTGAGACGGTCTCTTCAATAACGGTCGTCTCCTGCTCAATATTATCTCCGAGGTCCCCGTCGTCCATGAGGATCTATGCTGGGACAGGACGCGTAGTTTGGAGTTGACGTTGGCACTGCGGGTCATGTGCCACAGAGATGGACTGGATTACTCGTTACTGAGTGGTATGTACAACAATCAGAGTTGGACACTGCAGTAAAGCAGATGCGGTTGATATAAGTCGTAGATGGAGTCTTGTTGTCTTGGCAATGAATGGAACAGGGTCCGGGTCCCATTCAAGGTTGAAATCTTGGCGTGGGGAAGTAAAGACGATGACGTCGAGCTACAATACTCAAAGAGCAAGCCCAGAAAGGGGTTTCGTAAGAGAGTCAAGAACTACAGTAGCCATGAGCCGTGTTTAGTCTGTTAAGTCAGTCAGATGCTCAGAATTTATCCTGATTAGCTCTGTTGGGCCACGAGGTCACGAAACTCGTAATTCAGCGGCAAGGTCGGCTCTTGGCTGGTGAAGCCGCAGGAGGCATGTGCCTTAACCCCGAGGGCTAAAGTTCTCCAGTTTGTAACTCAATTCAGGGTTCTGGAGCGGTTTCTGTCCACTAACATCCACTAGCATTGCTGCAACAACTGACCCGCCCGGACATAATGGAAATAACTGGCCAATCAAGTCTCATCTCCAGTCGGTCTTTTGGCCGAATTATTTCCCTCCTGCATCACCCCTTTGCTGTCCACAGGCCGTTCAACTCTGCGAAAGCTATCGCACCATGAGTGGTTACGGAAGCCAACCTTTTCATCTTTAGTTTGGGTCATCTGGCCTGTAGCCTGTCTTTGTCCTCCGAATTTAACAAGTTGACACTCTATAATATTTGATTAGGTTGCTGGGTCAACCTCAACTCGTTTCTTACTTTCTTTCTGCCTCGCCACAACTAGAGCGTCTAAGTCGCATACAGACCCCTAGCTGCTGCACCATACTTGCCGCTCTTCATTCATAGGACACCATCTTGTGCAGCAAAGTAAGAGGCACGGCACACGCAGTCCTACGAGTTGGATGCGTGGCGGGTATGCGGTAGCAGCATGCGAGGGAGCCCTCGTCTTCGGGTCCTTTGTCCCAGCTCTACTCGCATTGTCAACACCTTTGCCAACCCATCGCAAAGGTCATATAGCTCCAAGAATCATGAGCGCGTCAGTGTGAGATGCGGCTCGGCCGGCCATGTGACCATTGAGTGAGAAGTCTTTGCCCTATCTCAAGAGTTGAAACTGACACATGGCGATAGCCTCTTCAACGTTACTGAGCATTCCCCAAAATCCCCCCTCTTCATCCAACTCCCCTCATTTCCCACAAGCAATGGCCAACCGGCTTCACTACCCAAGTTCCTCCAAGATAGGCCAGTTGCTAGCATCAACTACCGATGGAACTCGTTTGACCCTGGGCTGTCCGAGTCACTCCCTTCCGAGGGTGTTTGGCCGATGCCCATACACGATACTCTCAGCGCCTACGCTTGGTTGGTGAAAAATCTTGCGCCGGAGGGTATTCAACGACGCGACATTTACGTCTATGGGTCTCACTTGGGAGCGAGTCTGGCATCGTCTCTCGCCTTGACCGAGACGCAACCTCACCAACCGTTTGCAGTTCGAGGTCTCGTGTCGTACAATGGCATCTACAACTGGACCATGTTTTTCCCAGATCATCCGGTGAACCGACCTGTCAAGCGCACCAAGAACTCAGGGCGCATCTACAGGCCCACCGAAGGCACCTACCTTCACTTCCTCCAAAAGCAACTACCGGCATACTTTGAGTCTCCAACCGACATGTTTGATACGTTTGCCAGCCCGAGCCTGTTCTTCCATAACCCCGGCCTACGGATCCCCTCGTCCTATAACATGTCGGAGGACGAAGCTGCAGCAATCGAGGCCTTGACCAACCCGGACGCCGCGCTGCTCGCTCCAACCAAGACGCCCCGCAAGTCACGACTGGTATTCCCTCCCCGCAAGTCGACGCTCAAGATCCCCGAGACGCTTCTGCTGTACGACGCCCCTGAGGTTCCGCTGTCCAAGACGGGTGGGAGACGGAGGCTGGCAAAGCCGGGAGGCAACAGCCTGGAGATGCAAGCTCAGGAGCTGGCCGAGATGATGCAGCGGAGTATTGAAAAGGTCGAGCTCAAGGAGCGAAAACAGTGGGATGATGATATTGATATGTTGGAAAATGAGCCCAGTCGACGGATCAAGGTAAGACAGGCGGGAGACGAGAGCAAGACGCTGGAGATGGGAGAGTCTGGGGAGCATTTCGTCGATGAGTGGTTGGCGGAGAGGATACCGCCATGATCAAAGCGGGTCCCTGTACCATGTATGTACGTACGATAGCAAAACACTATGTAGAATATCAACAAACAACGTTATGGAGGTTGTCGGCGGTTGGCATTTAAAAAGCATATGATTCAGTGGTATCGCGAGTTTTGGTGGGGGTTGGCATGGGCACTAGTGAAGCCAGGAAAACTTAAGTTTGACTGGTGGGGGATGTTTAATTTGTAGCTCAGCAGCTGACCCTGAGGCTGGATCTAGCCCTCCAGATGGGGTAATCATAGCTGGAGCTGAAAAGACACAGTCGTGGTATGTACTGTATGTCTTGATTTTGATACTGTAGCAAGAATGAACATGGAGACCTCGAGGCTGCATTGCTCAGCAACAAGAGATATAGTACTCAATGATGGAAAGACAAGGTCCATGTCAGTCAGTCACTCACAGCTCGCATGTGGTTCGCCGGTGGGTCAAGCTAATCACGTTGCTGTCACAGAAAGGCAGGCCTCCAACCATCCATGGATGAATGGATTGCATCTTATCTTTTGGTACTTTCCCCAGGTTAGCAGGTTAAGGTGGTCACAAGACGTGGTCCCCTGTAATCATCCCTTGATTCACTCACTGTTTCGGTTCCCCATGCCTCCCCTCCTTGATCATCTCGCTGCCCTGTTCTGACCGGGACAAACAAATGGACACGTTGGCTCTTGAATGGATGCAAAATTACGAATCCAGGATCCTGTCCCCTAGAATGGATCTGGATGATGTTATTTAGCTGCTATAATTATACACATCCTCTATCTGCAGGCCGGTGGATTGCCTCAGAACCCCCTGGAAAGGCTTAATTTCAGTGGCCCAGAGCCACGCCGTTCCCATGCTTCAGTCGAGATTGCATGTCACTGCTGCTAATCGAAACTCGTTACTGTACCCTCTATCAAGTGTCCAGTTTCATCTCCCTCCCTGGCTTGCCGCCGGTAATACCCTGACAGTCCAGGCCAAGATAAACTCATCTCCACCCCCATCCCCCCCTCTTCCCGCCCTCATCTTTCATCTTTACCCAGCTTTCCCGGATCCCCTTTGCTACGGCCCATCTCTTCCATCTCCCACCAAGCTGGTTGCGCAAAGCCTCGCACCTGGTATGTTCTACTCAAGAT
>JAJODA010000698.1:0-45783 GCA_021730345.1 Fusarium cicatricum | reverse complement strand
GGGTATGGTCGTATGTATCAGATTCAGAGCACAATCGGATAATGGAGTTGGGTGCTAGTGATGGTTCTACTCGCTCTTGATGTCGTAGGTTACCACAGAGATAAATAAGAGTCGTCTGAAAGGTGCATATATGCGACGATGTTGATAGTATTTGACAGATCAGTTAGTTCTTCTGGGAGAATCCATTGAGCCAGGTTGAGTGAAGCTGGTTCACTTTGGTTGGGTCTGAGACCTAGCGGGTAACAGGGCAATGATCCGAGAAACAGATCAATACAGGTGGGCATGACATTGACAGTTTTACGGTGACAGAATCTAGCGTTAGAGAAGGCATTGGCTGTCGGGGACTTGGAGTATTTCTCCGCTTCAAGGTTAAATAACTGCTAATAGCACTGGCGGCATCATGACGTTTGTCTCAATTTCGGATTACATCACCATGCTATACAGCAACTCAACTCAACTCTTTCAACTCAGATCTTCCAACACAACCCTCATAAACAATCAAGCTCATACTCTCGTCATGAAAACAAGGAATAAAGAAAACATACCACCAGGGTCTAATACCCTCTATTTTGGGGCCTCAAAGATGGGAAAGACAAATAAGCGGACACGAACCCCAAAGGACACTAAGGCGGGACCCTCATCGCGAAAAAGGCAAAAGACAGACAACGCTCTCTTGCTTGAAGATGACTACGAGTCTGACGATTCGATACATACCCCTCGCAGTGGCTCCGACTTTTTGCAGATGTTTGATCAAATCTACGAACCGTTGAGAAAACAGATGCAAGATCTAGAGATTCTCTTGAGGAAAGCATTGAACGAACAGTTCAGGACGGACCGTGCTTTAACGAGGATGAGAGTGGAGTCGGCAAATCTGAAGGAACAACTAGCATTGCTAGAGTCTCAAGAGTCTCGAGAGTCTCAGGAGCCTCAGGAGCCCGTCGGACCCAGGGCTTCTACACGCAACCGCAAAAAAACCGTCAAGTGGGCGCCAGAATCACCAAAGAACAATGCCCAGACAAGGAAGCGGCTGGCGGATCAGAGATATTCTGACCATACTGATACTGTAGCAGACTACCTGGAGATTGCACAAATTGATCTGCCTAATGGCGTTTGAGCTTTGGAAGAGATAGTGAAGGTGTTGAAGGTATCCTGGTGGTATTGGTTAGGTGTTGAGGGAGGGTATTCAAAGGTTGTATTTAGCTCAGGGTCGATAAATATATAATCTGCTTACTCAAATAATGTAATACATTCACCTTAATCGATAGTTAATTTTGGAGTTTAGGAGAATCTAGAGGTGATAGCAAGTACTTGGAAGATACAACAGCCCAAGCTGCGCAACGCTTCGATGAACATTCAAAGGCGCCCAGAGTGAGCGTCAAGGCAAGACGCATTTTCAGTCCCTGTGTCCAAGCCTATGCTTTCCCGAGTAGCGACGCAAGGAACGTCGGCGATACAAACCCATCATTTAAAAAGGCGTGAACGCAGAACCAAATGGCCAGACCAGCGAATTTGGCGATTTGGACGATGAGGGAACGGGGGATGATGGTATTACCTTGTTGTGAAAGTCTTATGAGTTCCGACATAGGTGACGATTCGTAAAATTCAGTCAAGGTACGCAAAAACAATCTTATGATACTAAACAAGATCATCAAAACAAATTGGACATGAGGAAAGAGTCTGGTGGTCTTGTTTACCCCCGTGAGAAAAAATCACCTCCGCCATGTTGGTCACCATTCAAGACTCTCAGCCCTTTGATCCCCTTGATCTTTACTCCATCGTATATATGGAAAGCTCCAGGTACAGCAGTACCGGTACTTCTTTCGCCATACAGGTTTCCATCCATCACAGAGCCATCCTTTCCCGCGTCAATCTCGACGCTTTTATAGTGGTGGCCCCTAACCTGACCGACTGCCCGGTGGAGAGCCTCGTCCAAATCTTCTGACACAGAAGCCAACGCTCTGGTCTCCTCTCCTGAATGTACTTTGGCGGTTTCGTGTTCTATCAGGCGGGCCTGTGCTGCCAGAGGGAGTGGGAACAGACGCTCAAGTCCGTCGATGAGTTCGGAGATGTCGTCAATGAGGGTTTTGAACATGGCGCTGTAGTGAATCGACCAGCTTGAGAGCTTCAGAATGTTTGTATGCTTTTGGCGTTGTATAGCCAGGTCGCGCATTTTGTTGGTGACGGCCAGGACTGCCACGTCTTGCTCAGACTCTAGAGTCTGCGGATTGTCGCCTGCATCTCTAGCCTTGAAGGCGAACTTGTTGGAGACTTTGTTGCTCTCATCGAATAGCATGAGAACCTGCAGGATAGTATCCTTAGCCGCCTGTAATTCTGCCTTGCTCGCAGTGGGATTGCCGAGTTGCGGGTCGTCGTATATGCCCACTCCCTCGCCCCAGCGGGACAGTCGTAACTGGAGCACTGTGAGTCTCAATCGGCACGTTTGGTAGTCTTTACCAAATCGGCGGCTCAGATGAACGTAGTCGAAGACCTCAACGCAAGCTGAAAAGGCCGAGGCAATGCTGATAGCGCCAGAAACAATGCCGAAAGGTTTCGCCATAGCTGCGCTTGGTTGGTGATTTTGAAAATTTGGCAACGATATCTTCAGAACCTCAAAGGTCAGAGGTGTGTTGGTTCTCTAGAGTTGTGTTGCTGATGAAAGAAGATGAGATGTTGCTGGGTGTCTTAGTTGCCTACGAAAACTGATTACACAAGAGTGTCAGGGTTAGTGGCCAAAGGTAATTACTTGTATAACGACTGGGGACAAAAATGCTAGGTTATCCCTGTTAACGACCGGCTGGTATCTCCTAGTGATTAGCCATCTCTTTGACTGTGGCGTGGCTTGTTTGAGGACTGTTTGTCTAAGGCCCTGTGCTGGTTGCCTCCAATCTCCGCGTTTGTCAAGGCTGTGCCAGGAAGTCTTAAATTACTCCTTAGCATCGTCATTCAATATTGTCAAGGAGATGTGACTGACAAAGCTTCCTTGTCTCACCCAAAGGAACCATCCACGCTCGACCAACTCAACTGAAGCTGATGTCACTCCTCAACTTGTTGAACAACGCATAAAGCTCGCCAGTATCTCGTAAAGCTCTGTCTTAAATCTTTTCTTCACATAATCAGACTACACAAGCTTTCCACATTGGTATCATCTGTAAATTCTTCTTTGATAGCGAGCTTCCTCCTCCTCAGCATCATTTGCTCCAAGCACTTTGCTGTACATTCATCCTGCAATATGCCGCAAGGACATCGATATGGCAACATCGTGATCAACGCCGAGACAGCTCATTCAGGTAACAAGATCGACAATATCAATCAAGGAAACCAAAGTTCGTTCCCATTCGTCAAGTAGTTGTTAATCCTAGTTTTACTCACCTTGGCATAGGATCAACTCTCGAAGACCTGCTCAAGGAGCTGTATCTGACAAGCGCATCCGATGATCTTTCCAAGACCCTCAGACTCAAGGGTGAGCGTGTGGATGGTACTTGCGAGTGGCTCTTATTGAGAGAAGAGTACACTTCTTGGATCACGGGAGATGGCCTTCAGCTCCTGTTTCTGACTGGGCCTCCTGGCATTGGCAAAACTGTGATATCTTGCTTTTTGGTGAAAAACCTGCGAGAGCTGGTCCAAACCTCGCCATCGGTTACTCTGACATATTACTTCTGCGACTACAAAGACCCAAAGAGACGAACAGCAACAGCCATTCTGCAGGGGATTCTGGTGCAGTTGCTACAGCAGCGGCCCCATTGCTTCGACCTATTGGAAAAGGACTACACAATCAAGCAAGGTTCAATTGCTGGAGATCTCGATGCGTTGTGGAATATGTTACTCCAAGTCTTGACGAGTCTGAAGGATCCTCTATACATCCTCGTCGATGCGTTGGATGAGTGCGAGCAACCCGCCAGACGCGAGCTTCTCGCTCTTTTTGCAGACCTTGACCCATCTATCAAGGTACATGTTCTTCTCACCGGAAGGCCGGACTCGGGAATTGAAGAGACGTGGCAGAACACGGGATTCCACGTTCACATCGATTCAAGCACTGTTCAGGCTGACTTGGAAAAGTTCATTGACGTGAAGGTTGACGCACTCCAGCACAAAAAACGCTTCTTTGGCAACTTTGAGCAAATGAAAGCCGTTATGCGAGTCAAAGCTGGGAATACATTCCTCTGGGCGTCTCTCGTCCTTCGGGACATCGGAGCAATGTCAACCACATCCGTGACTGCTCTGAAAAAGCTACACAGCATGCCTTCCGACCTGCCCGGAATCTATCAGAAGATCCTAGACAATATCGACAAAGACGAGATAGTCTATGCAGCAGTTGTCCTGCGATGGGTAGTGGTTTCAAAGAGGCCCATGACGGTGACAGAGCTGGCGACAGCCTTGACATTGAGCGGTCCAGAACCTTGGAGCCGACAAACTGCCCCTACAAACAAAGACGTAGAGGATTTCAAGGAGATATACAGAGTTTGTGGACCTATTCTCTATCACAATCTAAAAGACGACACTGTGAATCTGATACATGGGTCGGCAAAGGATTATCTCATGTCAGCTCAGTCGCCGCCCATCTACCATGTTTACTGGGATCTTGACGCCGTCAAGACGATGCTAGTGTGCTGGAATTATCTTTCCCTGGATGACTTCGACGAAGGTACTGCGTTGCTGCCTTGTATGGGTTGTTATCCTTATGAAAACAGAAATGACACCTTTGGCCGAGCTATCCTCCCAGCACGTGCTCTTCAGGTATACGGCTTCCTCGTTTACGTTAAAGACCATCTTTTAGTCACCCAAGAGACAGACTGGCTTAGACTCGTTGTCTTAGTGGTTTTGAACCTAGGTCATCTGGATCAACTTCCGGTTGTGCGAGACTTCTGGCTTGGCATATGCGTTGAACAACAACATGCTGCAGGGGTCGAGCTACTGCTCGACAAAGGCGCAGATGCAAGTTTCACCTTGCCGTTTCGTGCCACCTCGGAGATGTCTTTATTGCACCTGGCTGCTTCCAAAGGCCCCGCAGAAGTATGCAAGATGTTGATCGACCACGGCGCAAATGTCCGAGCTAGATATTCGAGATGCGACGAGACGCCACTCGATGTTGCAGCAAAAAATGGTCGTATAGATGTTGCAGAGTTGCTTCTGGAGAACGGCGCCTGCATACATGAAGAGTCTGCCCTCGGCAGTAGCCCTTTTTCTCTAGCCTTGGATGAAGGAATGGATGACATGGCCATATTTCTTTGGGACAAGGGAGCTGATCATAAGTTGGAACATCTTTTCAAATGGATGCCAGCGTGGATGGAACCAGCGATCTTCAGAGCGGTTCAAGGTGGCTGCAGCAGTGTTGCGCGACGACTGATAGAAGAAGGGGTCGATGTTTGGTGCAATGAATTGTTGGGGTCGCACACCACTACTTGGAGCAGTGCTATATGATCAGGTGGGCCTAGCACGACTTCTTATTGATGCAGGGGCTAAGATGAGACATGAGAGACGCGAACTTCTGAATGTTGCAGTCGAACGACGCAACATTAAGATGGTACAGCTACTTCTCGACAAAGCAGCAGAGCTGGACCCCGAGCTTCTTGGCCAATGGAACAAGTCTACGTCCGCACTTGTCATCGCAAGCGAGCTAGGAAACCAAGCCATAGTTGAGCTGTTGATCAACGCTGGGGCGAGCTTAGCCAGTCAACAGAAATCCCCGTTGTATCAGGCAGCAGAAAACGGCCACGATGGAGTCAGCCAATATCTGATGAATAAGGGGGCCGACCTAGGCCAGAAGGACGACCAGGGCCGCACAGCGCTACACGCTGCCGCGGCTGGTGGACACAATACCCTCATTCAACGCTTACTCAAAAAAGGCTTGGATATTAGCACGAGAGACGATCGTGGGTGGACGGCACTTCATCATGCCTCCTACGAGGGAAAATCCGACACTGTTTCGCTTTTGTGCAATACAAAGGGCGTCGACATCAATGCGAGGGCAGACGATGTCACAAGTGCTTTTCATATTGCGGTACAGAATGCCGTTGCGGAATACCAAGAGGATTTTACCTCTGTTGTTGAAATACTGCTTAAGGACGGTGTCGACGTCAATGTCATCTCTTCCGATGGAAGAACTGCACTACATATGGCTGTCCAAAACTTGAACTGGACCCTCACCAAGCTGCTTCTAGACCATGGCGCCAAGTTTGATGCAGTTGACTCAAATCTTCTGACGGCCTTGATCCACACTGGACATGACAACCCCAACTGGGGTGCCCTGCGTGATTGGTACACGGAAAAAGAGAGGAGGGTTGCCTCCATGCGCATCTGGTTGCTGCTCTTAGACAAGGGAGCTGATGTCTCGATAAGGGATGTAAACAACCATACTGCATTGTTTGAAGCTGCGACGACTGAGAATCATGGGCTTTTACGTGCACTCCTTCTGCACGGCGCTGAAGCCTGCACCATGGCCGAAGGACAGGCAATGGGTTACGACAAGCTCGAGATGTTACAGGAGAGTGTGGTGGAGTGGAAAGCACAGCAAAAGGCTGACTCAACTTCGGGGCCGGAAAGCTCCAATACTCCTATCGACGATGACATGATGCATATGTTGTTCGAAATGGCTGCATATACCTTCGCAAGCGTCAGTCCCTCTGCCGAGGCATTACATACTGCAGCTAAGAAGGGTTACGAGTCTGTGGTGCGCATCCTATCTGCGGAAGAAGCCAAAGGTCGATTCACAAGACAAGAAATTTTATCTGCCTTCACCGTTGCTGCTAGTCGTGCATCAGCTCCTTGTCGTCTGCGGAGTAGCTCTCTGCTTCTTCGTGATAGAAGCGCCGATGAAAGGTAAAGCCACGGTACTTGAGAAGAAATAGAAACTTTCGGAGTAGGTTTCTCTCGTCTCTTGTAAGCCACACATTTGGTTTGCCATTGTTGAATGCCGTTGTGATCTTGCGGAAAGATGGTCGCCAAGAAGTCATGCGCATCCTGCTTGGGCATTGTTCTGCATTCAAAGACCTGACGACGCTGGACGAGAGTCTTCAATTGGCCTCCGAGTACGGGCACGAAACTATCGTGTGCTTGATACTAGCTAGCGGGGGATGAGCTCAGACAACTGAACAGAGAATCGTCGACCTTGCCACTGAAAAGGGCTGCTTCATCAGGAAACCGCCGTATCGTGGAGATAGTGTTTGACTGGGGAGTCGACATATGGAGTGCCAAGGACTATGACCAGGCACTCGAAGAGGCCGTTTCAGTCGGCTCTGTCGACGTCGTCGACTTTCTTCTACACAGATCTTCTGATTTCTGTGATCATCTAGACGAGCTTGGAGACAGTCTTCTGTACCCTGTGAGCTCTTACAATGCAGACTTAGTAGTACTGCTTCTTCAACACGGAGCCGATCTCAAGCCATTGGTGGAAATGCTGGGCATGAGCTCCAGTTTTCTATCCTCGGATGATACACTGCAATTACTTACCCTTGAGCCGGTGTACTTCGAGTTGAGCTGTGAGAATAAGCAAAAACTGCTAACTGCAGCCATTGAGAGCGGGTACCACGATGTGGCTGACTATTTACTGAAGAAGGGCCTGGAGCTTCACATTCCTTTTAGCAAAATGTGCGAACACTTGCGCGCATCCTGCGGCTGGAGGCCGTGTTTCTAAGCACCCCAACAGTCAGGCTAGTAGTTCTTGTCGGGGTGTGTAATCGTTGTTGCAGCGACGAGTAGAAAGTCTGGAGCACCACACACTATATCTCTCTCTCGATCAGATTCGTTAAATCGACTTGCCTGAGCTTGAGCTCGTGAGAAGTGTACATATCAACTATCTATGGTTGCGCTCCGGGACCTGTCTTGCAAACAAAAACTCGAGATCCCTGAAACCGATGTCAATCATCGAATGCGCTGGAACGTCTCATGATTCTTGTGCCACTGATGATAGCATGCCAGCTCACACCTCGGAAGCAGCCTGTGGCGAGTTCGATGTGAGACAAGGAAGCTCAATATCAAGCCACCAAAGACTTGAGCTTCGAAAGACGGTCTCAAATTTGAGAAACAATAGAAATTAGGACAGCATGCACTGGAAACTCCATGGAACTCGGTTAGATATTCGGAGATAGCGCGGAGATTGTGCTGTATTGTTGAGCCGAGAGTAAGCTCAAGTTTGTCTGCAAAGGATTTCTCCTCTCAACAAAACAAGAACGGCAAATCCGGCAGGCCACGTGACCTTGTTTGTTTCGGCTGGCTTCTGCTGACGCAAGCCCCCTGTAAGTGGCAGGGATTAGACGCAAGCAAACAGGATGGATACAATCACGCCTTGCTTTTTGAGGGGGAAAAAGTCTCAAGAGGCAAAAGCGGCGGAAAATGAGATTATCCGGATGCGGCGTCCCCGGCTCACCCTGTCGGATAGCGGAACGCCAGCTCTGCCGCTCTCCAGGCTCTGCTACTGGCCGGAAACCCTTGGCGACGCATTATCTCCGTACCCAAATCTACACGGGGACAGCGCCTCTACGACTTTAACTTGATCATCCACTTTGTCCCTCCTTCATCAACATCGTGTTTTTGATTTCTTCAGTTCCTTGTCGCAGAATTGATATTGTGCAAGAACCAGTCTCTCCTTTCAACATCTACGAATCTTCCGCAGCCTCGCCATGAGCGCTTCATCAAGCGTCGCTCGCAGGGCCGTTGCCCGGAGCCCCTTGCTGAGGAACAGTGAGTAGTTTCCTTGTCGGCATCATCGTCGATACTCATCAGTCGTGTCGTCGTTGTACTGACTCTCAGCGCAGCCAGGGCTCTCTCCCGAGGTGTTTCTCCCGCCGTCCTCGGACGCCATGTCAGCCGCCACGCAAAGATCCCAGCCATTGCCCTCTTGATCCCGATGCGATCAATGAGCACCGAGCACCACCGACCCGATGCCCCCCTCTCCGGCCCGCCTCCGGGATTCAACGCTGAGAAGGCTAAGAGGCCTCTTCCGAAGGATACCACCACCGCAGTCGCCAAGAAGGATGATGCCAAGGTCGGTGCAAAGCCTGCAGACGCTGCTGTGCTGAAGCCGGCCGATGCAGCAGCCTCGCCGCAGGCCGACACAGCAGAGGTTGTGGGGACAAATGAGGGTGTCATGGAGAAGCAGGATGCCGTCAAGAAGGAGAAGGAGGAGAAGAAGTTGACCGTCTGGCAAAAGGTCAAAAAGGAGGCTCACCATTACTGGGACGGATCCAAGCTGCTTGCCGCTGAGATCAAGATCAGTTGGCGACTGGCCCTCAAGATGGCGGCTGGATACGAACTCACCCGCCGCGAGAACAAGCAGCTCCAGCGAACAGTCCAGGATCTGGGCCGGTTAGTGCCCTTTTCCGTCTTCATTATCGTGCCTCTAGGTGAGGCGCTTCTGCCTCTGGCCCTGAAGCTCTTCCCCAACATGCTCCCCAGCACATTCGAGGGGCAAAAGTCCAAGGAGGCCAAGGCCACGCTCCTGCGATCGACACGCAAGGAAGTCAGCTCGTTCCTCCGGCAGACACTCGGCGATAGTCTACCGCTGAGCCAGGCGACAACACAAAAAGAGGAGTTTTCCACCTTTTTCCGCAAGGTGCGGGCTACAGGTGAGGCCCCGACAGCTCAGGATGTCATCAAGGTCTGCAAGGTGTTCCGCGATGACATGACCCTGGACAACTTGTCGCGACCTCAGCTGGTCTCCATGTGCCGATACATGAACCTCAACACATTCGGAACCGACATCATGCTCCGATACCAGATCCGCCACCGCATGCGCCAGATCAAGCGAGACGACAAGGCCATCGCCTACGAGGGCGTCGACAGCCTGACTGTTTCTGAACTGCAGGGAGCTTGCGCAGCTCGCGGTATCCGAACACACAGCGTTTCTCCCGCACGGATGCGAAACGACCTTCAGACTTGGCTCGACCTCCGACTCCGGGATGGTGTTCCCTCAACACTCTTGGTGCTGAGCAACGCCTACATGTACGGCCAGGGCTCAGGCGAGGGATCAAGCCAGATCGAGGCTCTTGTCGGTGTCATGTCTGCGATTCCCGAAGAGCTGTACCACGAGATCGAGCTCGAGGTACACACCGCCGAAGGCGCGGCTACCAACAAGCAGCGTCTCGAGGTTCTCAAGGAGCAGCAGGAGCTCATTGAGGACGAGGCGGAGCAGGATCAGGCCAGCACAAGCTCTGGCTTTGCCACGCCCCGAGATGTGGACGACATTGATGAGAAGGAGGAGCGACAGGCCATGGCCGAGGCTGAGGGTCTCGGCAAGAAGCAAGTGGGCGAGATGGTTGACGCCGAGATGGAGCTGAGCAAGGCCGCAGAGACTGCCGAGGTGGTGGAGGCCGAGATCAAGGCGAGTGCTGGCGCTGCAAAGCAGCAGAAGGAGCAGGAGCAAAAGTAAGGAAGCGAGCTCCCATGTACCAAAACTACGTGAGAACTCGAGGAGTTGTTTCATATGTATGACTGTATGGTATGGCATCAGGGCGGGATGGGAATAGGCGCTGTATCATAACGGGCCCAAGAGAGGACCGCAAGAGATTACCACTACTACTTGGGATAGACAAGTCTCGACACAGGAAAGCAAATAGATTCCACTTTTTTTTTTATCATTATAGGAGTCGGCCATGAATTGAAGAATGAATAGTCGGTTGAATTGCTTGTGGGAATGTGATTTGTTGTTATTCTACAGTTTGATATCAATAGTGAAGCTTAAACACGCAAGCCCGAGTTGGCTGCGTCATCGCGGCCCCAGCCTCAGATAACTGGGCTTAGATGGGACATTGCTTTGTGTCAGTGGTAAACAGTCTACTTACTACAAAAGGAACTATTCATTATGAGATATTTAGCCTGATCTTTATTATCTAGAAAAATCGTTATTACTATTGCGTTGCTCTACTCACGATACCCCAATTCAGTGGCCTCTTTGCCGCCTGATGTCATAAAAGTCCCCTCTATCTCACTTTGGTGGTCCCTGCGCCACAAGCTCCCCACACCCACTTACGACCGCTCGCTGAGCTTCAACCTCCCGCCAACTCCGACCACGTCCAACCTTGAACATCGTCAACACTCAGCCTCGTCTTTTCTCTCTTGTCTACTCTCGTTATCGCGACTGTATTACGATACGCCCCTATACCTTACCATCCGCGCTGCCTTGTACAGGCCATACCCCCACAATCACCGTCCCCTCGGCAATGACGGCCATGGATCAACAAGACGACTTCTCCAACGTGACGTGGAGCGAACACGTCCACGATCAGACTTCTCGCCCTCTGCCTCCCGGCGAAGAGCCCGGCCATGACTTGACAGCGCCTGGGAGTGGTATGGAGAGGGAGGCGCCCTCGCTGGGGACGGAGAGGCTTGAGTGCACAGTGAATACGCCCATCAAGGAGAATGATGGCACCAAAGATGCTTTTGTCTCCTACCTGATCACCACCAATGTATGTGTACCCTTACTCTCCGATGTCTTCATCTACTGACATACAAAGTCCACATTCTCGGCGTTCCAGCGCTCAACCACTACCATCCGCCGTCGCTTCACCGACTTCGTCTTCCTCTACAAGCAGCTTACCCGCGACTATCCCGCCACCGCCGTCCCTCCCCTCCCGGACAAGCAGCGCATGGAGTACGTCCGCGGCGACCGCTTCGGCTCCGACTTTACTTCTCGCCGCGCCCACTCGCTCGAGCGCTTCCTCATCCGCCTGTCGCTGCACCCTACGCTGCGCCGCGCCCCGATCCTGCACACGTTCCTCGAGAGCCCCGACTGGAACGCCACCATGCGAAGCCGGAGCACGCGCGGCAGCTCTGCTAGTGATTCCGGGTCCGCGGGCGTGTTTGACAACTTTGCCGATACCTTTATCAACGCCTTTACCAAGGTGCACCGTCCGGATCGGCGCTTTACAGAGGTCAAGGACAAAAGCGACAAGCTCGACGATGATCTCGGGCATATTGAAAAGGTCATTGCCCGTGTTGCTCGTCGCGAGACTGACCTCGAGGTGGATCTACGTGATCTTGCAGAGCAGTTCCAGAAGCTTATCCCTCTTGAACCAAATGTCGAGCCTGCTGTTCATGCATTTGCTGCTTCCATCGAAGATACGGCGACTCATCTCCGAAAGCTCAAGGACGTGACCGACCAGGACTACCTCGGATCTTTACGTGACATGCAGGCCTACTCGATCGCTCTCAAGAACCTGCTCAAGGCACGTGAACAGAAGCAGCTCGACTACGAGCAGCTGACTGAGTACCTCAACAAATCGACAACAGAGCGCGACACCCTCCAGTCAGGCCACGGCGCAGGCTCCGGAGCGGGCGGCTTCTTCCGGTCCAAGATTGAGGATGTCCGGGGAGTAGACCACGAGCAGGCACGACGCGAGAGGGCGCGCAAACTGGAGCTGCGCGTGGAGGAGCTGACGCACGAGGTGGAGAGCGCGCGCAAGACGAGCGACATGTTTGACGACGAGGTGGTCAAGGAGGTGGCCGACTTTGAGCGCATCAAGCGCATCGAGATGAAGACGCAGCTGGGCGGGCTGGCGGACGCGCACGTCGAGTTCTACGGCGAGGTGGTGGACATCTGGGAGAAGTACGTGCAGGAGATGGACAAGGCTGGTGTTGAGCGTCAACTGGCGGCGGCTTGAAAGGGCGAGAAACCTGTCGTATATGGGGGTGTTTGCTTTGGGCGTTTATTAGGATATGGCGTTTGGGGTGATAAAGAAGCTAGCCTTTACAGTGAGACAACTCTGTTGGCTTGACCCTAGTGCTTGAGCTGGTGGTGTTGTGAAGTGTTCTTTGTCATTGTGTAAGCATCTTTCCTTTGAGAGAGCAATAAGCAACTTATATAAGTAAGTAGTGAAACAAACAAACGATGTCCGTACCTTGCTGCTTGTAGACCTACAAAGGGAACTCAGTCTTTTAAAACAACGGTCAAGCAAAGGAAACAACTCTGCCAGCATAGTCTTGAAGTCATCCAAGGTCATCAGCAAGGCCTTGGGCAAGGACTATCCAAGATCAGATTAGCCACATAAGGGCACCGCTGAGGTCTTTAAAAACGGCTCTCCCCCGTTGGGATGCAGTGGCCCTTGAATTCTTCATCTCTGGTGCAGCGTTATTCCATTTCTTTCGGTCTAGTTATCTTGTCAAGCTGGCATTATCCGGGGGTATTTTGGGCCTTCTCATGCAATGGGCGATCTACCTACAACCAAAGACCTCGGCTTTTTTCACCAGAAGGTCAAGGAGTATGGCCTTCACACTTGCGAATACTGCCAAACTTTGGTCATAGACATGACCAGGATCGCGGACATCCGGCGTCCAAGCGAGGGCTCGGTTGATGTCACGCTGCGGACTTTGGACATTCCTGGAAGCCAAGTCTTGCAAGGCGCCGCAAATGGCTGCCTTTTGTTTGAGCTCTTCGTCAGGCCACGTCCTGGTCAAACGGCCGATATGCGGGTGACGCCAACGGAGGACATCGCGCATCGATCTGCACTCGCTCTCAAAGTCGTGTTGAATACCTCTATTAATTGGCGAGGCTTTAGGATGAAATATTCATGGGAGGGGAAAGGTTTGGTTAATTCCGATTCTGCCTTGACTCTGGGATTAAGAAAGAGTGAGTCGACGATTGTATCACACGTTACTCATGGGTGCTACTAATGAATCATTCTGAATAAGTTCCGAAATATTCAACTTTTACCCCGTGGTTGGACCATGTCAGTCATCCGACCGTCAACTCCAAAGAGGCCTTCTCCATGAGCCAGAAGCTATTGGACGAATGCGTCAATTTGCACCCCAAGTGCCGCAATATGCGCAGTATACCGCCTCCATCGAGACTCATTGATGTCTTTCGACGAAGATCAAATACGATATGTTTGGTATCAGCAGTCTCCCTCAAGGAACCGACTTGGGCGGCGCTCTCCTATTGCTGGGGCGGTCCTCAAGAGAAACAGACAACCAGCAAGAACATACAGCAGCGCTATAGAAGCATGGTGGTCGATAGCCTCCCTCAGACCCTACAAGATGCCGTTCTCGTGTGCCAGAGGCTAAAGATTCAATACCTGTGGATAGACTCCATCTGCATTATCCAGGATGACGAAGACGATAAGGCGGTGGAGATAAGCAAGATGCCCGACATCTTCCAAGGAGCCCTTGTCACCATCTTGGCATCCCGTGCTTCATCATGCGATCAAGGCTTCTTGGGTGACTTACTGCCTCATGATCCGCCAATTGCACTTCCTCTGAGGTGTTTTCAAGCCGGTAGTAACTTTGTTCAAGCTATTGAGGAGCAGCCCGCGTCAAAGGAACCCATTGAGACCAGAGCCTGGACGTTCCAGGAGCACCTCCTCTCCAACAGGATCCTCAACTACGGTAGCAAAAGAGTTAGTTTCGAGTGTCGGAGACATTCAAAGAGCCATGTCGACTTCGTTCCAGACAAGCCCACATCTGGGGGATTTCATCCAGAGTTGACCACGGGGGTTGAAATGAAAGCACTCTGGAACAGCCTCGTTACAACATACTCTTCGCGTCATCTAACGTTCTCCGGGGATCGACTAATTGCCATGGGTGCTATTGCAAAATGCTTCGCTGGGATATACAACCTCGAGCCCTCTGACTACGTGGCTGGAATGTGGAAGTCGACCACGATTAGCGATATCGCTTGGGGATTGCCCCATCGTGGTCATGGGCTTCTTACCCGGGAGAAGTCCAGTTTCGCGATGAGTATTTCCGCAAGCCCGGTAGCAGTATTACATTGACCGCCCAGGCCATAGAGATCGAGTCCCAGTTGGCAAACAGATTATCGCCTTTCGGTTCTGTCAAGAGTGGTCGACTCATCATCAGGGGTCTGTTACACCAAGCCAGCTGCTCGGTCCCCCAAAAATTCACCCACGGATTTATTTACCAATACTACTACCTAAAACCATCCGAGAATTGGCACGACTTGATCCTTAGTTTTGACTATGGAAGACCGAGTGAAGCTGACTCAATCACCTTGTGGTTTCTAGAGATCTTTAAGACAACCGAAAACCTGTGTTTTGAAAGAATGGGACTATTGCTCCACCCAACAGGAAAGAAGAATGAGTATGTGAGGATTGGAACATACGCAGACTATGTGCCCAAACGAGTCAACGGATACAACTGGCCTGCGGAATGTGGGCTATGTGAGTGGCTTTCGGGAGCGTCGAGGGCGGTGGTTGAGATTATCTAGCATCATTTACTTCCTTTTTCTTCAATGCTATTCATCGCAGCTAATTTAACATGGGCTTAAACATGTCCAAAGACAGACGCCAATCCAACATCTATTGATCAAAACGTTTTGTACCATCAATAACAACGAGTCAAAAACTCCATACATCCCATGCAACTAATCCCTGAGCCACTCTAGGGGCCCGGTATCATGATCCAAATGCTTGCCTATACTGAACGATCTGTGCCGTCAACGCCCGCTCCCCCCCAGAGGTCTCCTCTCATCCTTCTCATCCACGCTGTCATCGTCGCTGTCGTCTCCCACAGCGTAGTGATCCGCGTCATCATCCGCCAGTCCTTCGCGCGACCGGTCGCGGTTGTCTCGGTAGTCCTCAAACTGCTCGTCGTCGCTGCCCTCGGCGAAAGCGTCATACAGCTCTCCGCCGCGGGTCCTGCGCCTCTTGCCATCTGCTGGCTTTTCTCCCGCGTTGAGGCCCTCGGCTTCTTCCTCGTCGATGAGTTCGAATTCGTAGTTGTTGCGCGAATCGTTGCGAAGGCGGCGGCGGCGGGCGACCCAGAAGTAGACGCCCAGGCCGAGGCAAAAGGCGGCGATGAATCCGACCGCTCCGTAGATCCAGATCTGCGCCTTCTTTGAGGCGCCGAAGGTCGGAAGCCACGAAACCCACGACGAAGAAGCAGACGTTGTCTCATGGGCGGCTTCTCCAGTGCTGGTAGCACCATCGTCCTGGGTCTCACTAGGTCTGGCTGGCTTTGTAGGTCGCGCAGGGTGGTCGGTAGGCTTCTCCGCAAGTCCTTTGCTCGTGGTCTGAGGGGCGAGTGATGTTGTAGAGACGGGCAGCGTCGTGCTCTGGACAATCTTGTCGTGGTCGTCGTCATCATGGGCGTCGGGCATGGGTAACAGAGTCGCCTTGTCGGCATCGATGGCCTCACCCCACAGCTTCAGGCGCCAATCGGTAAACTTGCCCTTGAACTGGTTCCGCTCCGTGTCTCTCACAACAATGGTCCACTTTCCAACACCCGATTCTCCCCTACTCAATGTTAGCGCAACGCAATGATAACAGACATAAAGAACACGTACCAGTGCACGACACTCATAAAGGTCCAATCAACAAATCCTTCTTCCTTGGCGTCACGGTTTCGCGAAACGGCAAGGTGGCTCACGATATTCTCGGGGCTGATGAGATCGACACTCAAATCGCCACGTCGGTTGTGCTCAATGTTCATGGTCACTGTAACGTGTTCCACACGGGCGAGATTGGCATCCTTGAGCATCTCCTTGGTCACCTCATAGGTCACCGTGAGACCGTCCCGGCCCTCGGGAATGCTCTTCTTGACGTGGATCCAGGGAGAAAAGTACCACGTTTGAGGCTTGACCAGCTCCCAGTCCTTGGCCTTTTCAACCAAGGCCCACGAGTCGATCTTGCCATAACCGAAAGTGTGGCTGAACATCTTGCCGATTGCCGTCTTCTGCTGGTTGCTCTCATCACCCTCAATGGGCAGGGCTGTGTCCATGGCAAGGTACTGCAAATCTCTCCAGGACAGGTCAGGCCGAACCTGAAGGACCAGAGCAAAGATACCGGCAGCAAGGGGGGCCGCAGCAGATGTACCGCCATGGGCCTTGTAACAATTGTTCTTTCCGACATCCGTAGTGTGCTGGGTTTGTTAGCAACGTTCTTTCATATGATCTAAAATACTTACAATAGCGTCGCCGCTACCACTGCTGTAGGTTACCACGAGCTGAGCAGAGCACTCTTCGGAATAAAAGGGGTGCAGTCCAGTGCGGTCGACAGCTCCAACAGTAATACTGTAGATGGAGTTGGTGTACCCGTCAAAGTTGCAGTTGTCGCCGGAGCCAGCACCGTTGCCGCTCGCAAAAACATAGATGGAGCCAAGGCCACCTCGGCCCTTCTGAATGGCCGTGAGCATCGCTCTTCGGATGACAACATCGGGAGCTTCCATTGTCTGGCCATCATCGGAAGGGCCCCACGAGCACGAGTAAATGTGGTTATCGTCGTACTTGTACATCAATGCCTCGGCCTCATCAGCATCACTAATAAGCTTGCTCAGAATTCGGAGGCCAGCGACCTTGGCGTCGTAGGCGACACCAACACCACAAACGTCGTTGCGGGCTGCTGCCACCTCACCGGCGCAACGGGTGCCATGTCGGTCGTCTGCCAGCTCGGGTTTTGGCTCGGGGTCGTTATCGTTGAAGTCCCAGGAGCCCTCGGCAAAGTAATTGGGCTTGAGATCGTCGCTGTTCATATCGAGGCCATCGTCGACAACCGCTACTGTCACATTTTTCCCTGTAATACCGTCCAACCAGAGGCCCGTCACGTTGATGTCGTGTCCGGCTTGGATGGGGTTGTAGAGGTGCCACTGTTCTGTGAAGATAGGATCGGCAATTTCCAGCGTCTTCATAATGGTCTTTTGGTACTTGATAGCTTCGTCTCGGGGGGCGACATCGCTGGTCTCGTAGCCGTCGTCCGGGTGAGTGGCAAGCCAATCCCGCGGGGTCGGAGGGATAACTCGCTTCTCCAGGGGCTTGCGAGCCTGCTGCTTCTTGGACAAGAGAATACCATCGAGAGGATCAGATCCACCAACGTCCCGTTTCCGCCTCTTGCGAGCCGAAATTTCTCTTTTGACGATATCGTGTTCGACCTTGGGGGCACGGAATACGTGGTGGTCGTCGAGTGCACCGAGCTGACCCTCGTGTGAAAGCCCCAGGCGGCTGGCGACCTGCTCAGGTGGCGTTGCGCTGTCGAGATGCAGGACGTAATAATCGTTATTGGCGTAGTCTCGGGCGATTCTGGAGCCCTGAGCCAGCACGGTCAGGCCGGCCAGGCTCAAGAACGAGGCGATCTTCATATTGGAGGCGAAGAGAGAGGGAGCCTTTGCAGCGCAAAGGGAGACGCGAAGAAGCGAGAACGAAAGAGTCTAACACATCCAGAGAATCTGTAGGTCGGCGATAAAGAGTGAATCGAGAACTGAAAGAGACGACAAGATTAGCTTCAGGGCGACAGAGGCATTACGAGGTTTGTATCTGACAAAGCTGACGGGTGCGAGATCGCCACGCGCAGGGCCAAAAGGAAACAAAGGACGCTGTGCTCGGTTACAACCAACGTATTTTCGACGCAGGTCGCACTGCCTGATGCTGAGCGAATATGGAATTATCGTACCTTGTAAACAGCGAGAAACACGCTGCGATGAGGGTGGGCGCAAGGTTTGAATGACGGAGGAAGAGGAAGCGCAAAGTTTGGAAGACGCTTTTGCTTTGGTGGTGATGTCGTGGCCTCCGACAACAGTAAGGTACAAAGGGAGGTACTTTTAGGCGGCTGCTCGAATAGGGGACCAGCACTCCGAAGCTGGGGTTGTACAGGGGGTGCCGAGGCACGCGGCCACTGCAAGAGCCTCGAGCTGCGCCACACTTTGAACCTGAAGAGGCCAGTTGGCGCGCACCAGGTACTGTAACAGTTTTAGTTTGACAAAGATTCCTCAGATAACGATCAGCAAGATTTTCATTCCTTGTAAGGCCCTACGTTCTCTCAACATCATACTACGTAGTATTTCCTTCTGTTTTCATGACTCTTTTCTATTTTTTCCCGCTACTACGTGTACCATCTATCAGTCATGTCCAAAATATGCAATTAATAACCAACCAACCACATCTTTATTCCAGAACGCCACAGCTCCGCCGCGTCAGCGCCACTTCTTCCTAGATCTGCTTCGCCGGCTTCAGAATAGATCAGATCTAGACCCGTGCTCGAGCATATTCATCAAGATGAGAGATGAATAGGCCGTTCAATAGGCAGCACGGCCCTGAAACAAGGAGAGGAATGGCTTTTGCTTGTTTGTAGTGCTCTAATTGAGCATTTCTTTTGGGTTTGAATCGGATTGCTACCCCCTGTGGATCTTGTGAGGCTGATAGTTCCACAGGGGCTGACAAGCTTACGTGTGCAGAAGAATAAGAAGCATTATTGTGCATTATTTTGGATTCTATGTACCCGACCTGTTTCTCATTCCGAAACACAAGCTCGGTCCTCTATAATCTTCCCTGCCGCTTCAAAAGATCCGGATCCAGCTCCCAAACGCCATTCTAAACACAAGCGTCAATCATAGATACAGTCGCGCCTCACAGCGACTCTTCCTTATGAATCTCAATGCTTGGGGGAGCCCCTGTCAACGCCTTGCACTGCGCGTAAATAACAAACTGAGCGCCAACCAGACCGCACGTCATCACCACACGAGGTCCCAGACCTGACAGCAGTAGCCGCTTAGGTCCAAACTCGCGCGCCAGCTGGAACATGCGACTCGTCGCGCTCTGATTCGGGTCGCCGGCGCCTTTGTTCATGGCTGACAGCAGCGTATCGGCGGGATGAGAGAGCACAGCCGCTGCGACACCAGCTGTGACGCCCGAGGTGAGCTCCACGCCGGTCGACTCGAGCCGCGTGAGCTTAGCCTTACGCTCCGGGCCCATCGCACGGAAGATGGCCTCGTTGGCTGCTTCGTGGACGGAGAATTGACCGACAGCAAAGGGAACCTGCTTGAACAGAAGGGGCACGAAGCCAGAGTAGAATCCCCTCAAGCCTTCCTCTCGCGCAAGTCTCGCAAAGCCGCCGACGAAGCCATCGGCGTAACCCTTCTGAGAGACGAGGCGAATGCGCGTAGCCTCGAGAGGGCAAAGGAGGATATCGGCAAAGAACTCGGCCGTCGCGCTGGCGGTAAGGTAGATGCCCGTTCGGCGATCGACAGCCTTCTCTGGGCCTCCGGCGAGGGTAATGTACTTTTTCTTGAAGAACTCGTAGCCCGCAAACTTGGCGCCGCCCTGGACGAGGTAGCCGACCGCTGTAGGGCCAAAACCTGTGAGCAGCGCAGACGCGCCCTCCTTGGCCACGATGGTGCGGCCGGCCTTCATCATGTTGTATCCCTTGAGGGCATCGTCGACTTGAATGCGCGTCTTGACGACGTCAATTGGCGTCACAGCCTGTCATCAATATCAATTAGCATTGCGCATCCGCTGTAACACATGTGAAGACGCGCTTACACCGTGGGTAGACGTCGCCGCGAGGGCGCCGGCACCAAAGAACTTGGCATAGTCGCTGAGAGTGAAATTGGGGACCTCTGACTGCTTGGAAGCCATCTTGAACGTCGTTTATTGTTATTCTTACTGTTGCGCAAAGTGAGGCCCTGTCTCTGTATTTTTATGTTTCCTGGCTTGATGACGTCGTTTCCGTGGCTGCCGACCCCGAGCGAAACCTTGGTTCACGGCCGTCAACAGGGCGAGACTTTGCCGTCATCGGTCCGCTTTGACATTTGGGACGTCTTATCGGCGGGTCATCCTACAGTAGAGTAGTGTTAGATAAGGACATCTCGTGCGACATTATCCGTAGTTCGATCTTTGTTACGCGTCACAACTCTGATTGGGACTTTTTGAGCATGTTGAGAGCCATCCTGGCCGTATAGAAATGCTGCAAAAACGGATCCATAGTGTGCATCAGATCTCAGCTCCGTTTTCCTACCGCGAGTCCGTTCCGAGTGAGGTCTGGTACGGTCGCTTGATCCGGTTAGGCATGATTCTTTTGCTTCGGCACCGAGTCCGGCAACCGGCTCCGTCCCTGGCACAGCACCACCGTGTAAGATTACATCAGACAAATCATCGGGTCGTGCAAGAGTTTTTGCTGGATTCGGTGGGCGGTTATAGGAAAGTAATTGAGGTTCCTCTGGCGTGGACTCCCTTGCTTTCACATGTCCAGAATTATGTCCTTGAGCCCGAGATCCTATGGTTATCACGATGAGTGAAACTCAACACAGCGATAGAGTCTCACAAATACATCGAAACAACCACTGAACCCCACGACACGACACAACCACGCTTTAATGATTGTTACACATGGCCAAGCAAGCAGTGGCTCAAGCTATTTAGTTAAGACTAGGAGCAAACTCAAAATAATTGTTGTATTGCTGGATTACTCCCACTGCTGCCATGGTTTAGGGTAAGCTCTAGAATTGAAGTCTAACCGGAAGATAGACACGGGCTTTTCCAGCATTCCATTGTCCATCCTAGGACTCTGGATATAGGACGCTGCCTGCCTAGGGTTGCTCCCATTGTGTAATTACCCAAACTTTTTGCATTTTTCTCTCCGAAGCTAGCTAAATAACCTTGATAAGCACCGCCAGCAGAAGGATTCTGTGACCTCACTGCCACCTGTGTTACCCTTGACTAGGCTATCTGAGGTTAAGGATACCCTGCCGTCCTACCCCCGCTCGCGTGGAGAGTTCGCTCTGCAATCTCGGCTTCATACTCTCGACTGAGTAATTGAGCAACGGTCACGTGCGGAAAGTGAAGCTATGAGGATAGTGACCCTTTATTAAGGTTTTGCGCTCTTTTCGCAATATCCAGCTTTTCAAACTTGGTCTTTTGATCAAGAGAGGAGCTCAACGAAAATGTTCGGCTCTATTGTACTTGCGGCCACTCTTTCGCTGGCCTGTCCAGCATCGGCCAGCTATGCCTTCTACGTCGGCAACAATCTCACGCAAGACGGCAGTGTCTTAGTTGGAGGCACTGGAGAAGAAGTGTCGAGCCATTGGCTTCAGCTCTTCCCAGCCCGTGATCACTCATCAAACGCGACCATTACTGTGGGCGTTACCGAGGATGCAACCTATCCCGGAGAGCTGATTCAGATCCCCCAAGTGAACCACACGCTCCGCTACTTGAGCATGGAGTACTCGGACTTTGAGGGCTTCCCTGCGCCATTGACCAACGGCGGTCTCAACGAGAAAGGCGTGACAGTCCGTGATGTCTGGGCCGACAATCGTGACGAGCTCCTTGAGATGACGCCAAAACCCCAACGTGGCTTACAATACAGCGATCTTGCTCGCATTGTGATGGAAAGGGCGAACACAGCCCGTGAAGGTGTTGAGATTATCGGAGAGTTAATCCGCAAGCACGGCGAGGCGACTTATGGTGGTAACTCACATCTCATCGCCGACAAGGATGAGGGTTGGGTTGTGTGGGAGATGGCTGGCGGAAAGAAGCTCTGGGCTGCGCAACGCCTTGGACCCAACGAGGTCAAAGTCCTTTACCCAGGATACATCGAGGAATTCCCTGTCGACTTCGCCAACGATCCTGGTTTCATGGGCTCCAAGAACATTGTGTCGTTTGCCGTCGAGCAAGGCTGGTGGAACGAAAGTTCAGGGAAGCCTTTCAATATCTTTGACGTGTACGGGCCGCAAGACGGTAAACACAAGGCCCGTAATGGCGGATACAAGTTCATGTCGCAGGCAGCCTTGGAGAATGCCACGCTCGAGATGGTTCCCCTGACAGAGGAGAAACTGATGGAGAGGGTGCGAGATCCTCGAATTTCTGACGACGAAGCCGGCTACGGTCAAATTGTCAGTCTCCGAGCTGGTATTGACCGGGACATGCTGCGCATCTGGAACGCCCCAACTGGCTCTGTCTCGGCGCCTTTTGTTCCCTGGTGGCTCGGTGTTCAGTCTGTTCCGCCCGAGTTTGGCCAACATCGCTACTTGACGACAGGTGCCTCGAGCAGTTTCCTCAACCCCGACTATCAGCTCCAAGAAGCCTCCAAGTTTGCCGGACGAGTGTTCAAGCGCGTCCTGTACTACATGTGCTCGGACCCGAACCGCTACCATCCAATTGTCACGGATGTGCTAAAGAGATTTGAGTCGGCTTCTCGTGTGCAAGTCGAGGGGTGGGTGGAAAAGACAGCCCTGACCATGATCGAGAAAGGAGAGAGGGAAGCAGCACAGAGCCTACTGACCTATTACTCGCATACGCGTGCATCTGAGGCAATGGAGATTGGACAAACGCTGAACAATGCACTCGATGGGTACATCAAACTGACGGGACATTGGCGTCGCCCTGTGGGCAATGAGATCAACGATCGTGGGGAGGGTAACGAGACGGTCAACTGCCTTGTGGGATATGACCCAGACAAGCCAAAGGATATGCAGGAAAACCCCAAATAGATAGTGCTGGTACAAAATAGTTAGTCTGATTGGATGCACTGAGGCTTCGAGTTGCTCAATTAGCTTCTATTTGATAGATGGAAAGGGGCCAACCACATCCATAATGCCTAAGCCCTTACTGGTCGCATTTTGGTGAGCCCACGAGACTTCCTTTATACTCTTCGTCCTCTTTACTATGGCAGTTGGAGCAGTTTCTATCGCCACCGAGTGCCAGAATAATCGCTCATAATGCGCTGGGTCTAAGTCTTTCCTACAATAAAACGAGGAATATCAACATTAGGTAGCTGTGTTAGTACCGAGTTGTGATGTTGAAGATATAAGGGTAACCGTGTTCTTTATCATCGTGGAAGTAACTCGGTCTTTGAAAGGGCATAACGCATTATAGATGAGATATGGCGCGGAAGCCCGAGACCTAGGTCCCGATGCCGGCGCCGTCTCCGTGCTAACGCCCCGCTTCCCGGAGGAGGCATATTCGTTCGGTGGTCGGCGATACCGTCCCGATCCCGACATGGCGGACTTTGTGTGCGGTGGAGAATCGTAAAGAGCCGGAGCTGAGTGCTTAAGAAGCCGGAGCTCGCCGCGGCTAAACCCCGCTCGCAATTTGTCGGACGAGCGCGGACAACTTCTTCCTCCGTCAACTGAATGATCACGATAACTTAACATCCTCTACCTGTCGAGACTTGACTGTAAGGCTCTCTAAAGGGCAGACTGAGTCGTTATGGCCAAACGCACCTGGTCCGAGGCGGAGAACGAAACCGGCTCTGAGCAGCCGTTTCCTCCGCGAATCTCGAGAAAGGTCAAGGCATGCACAGCTTGTCGAAGGCACAAGGCAAGTTCAAGCTCGGGTAATTGGATAACACATCCTGACAATCGAGTAGATCAAATGCTTGATAGACGAAAGTGGTCCACCTTGTCGAAGGTGCACCGAGAAGAACCTGAGTTGTGTTCTGGGCAAGAGTCTTCAGACCATTCTGGATGAAAAGTCACAGTAAGTTTGCCGTTCATGGTCTACTTCAAGTTCGTTTTGCCAACGAGTTGCCTAGGTTCTCTCAAGACATTGTACAAGACCTCCAACAGATGCACGGCTTCCTCAAGCAGGTCGCCGGTAAGCTCGATCTTGAGCTGCCGGCAATGCGATCATTTGCCGGAGCCACAGAGGGCTCTAAAGAGGATTCGTCTGGTCAATCAGTTCTTTCAAATAAGGGGCATCATGTCCCATCGCGCGACAATTCCCCTAAAATGATGCCAGAAGACGACGGTCTTCCCTATGTTCCCATCCACTCTCTTTATGCACTCACGAAACTACGAGCCCTTCGATCTCCCGACGATGTGGATTCTCCGCCTAATCAGGGCATCGACGACTTTATCACCAGACACTCAATCTCCCTATCGGACGCAGAGAGACTGTTTGGCTTTTATCGGAAACGACTGGACCCTTATATATATCTCATTGGCTGCCCATACGATTCATTGCACGAGTTACGGCAGAAGAGCCAATTCCTGCTATTGGCGATTCTCACTGTTGCCGCCCTTCACGACTCAACAGCCGATTCTCTATATCCTATCTGTAGCTCAGAGTTTCGGCGGCTCGTCGAGACGTCAATATTTGAACGACGGCTGGACCGCGATTACTTGCGAGCTCTGTGCATTGGCTCTTACTGGCTAAGTGACCTTTCGTGGATGCTCTCGGGACATGCTATCCGCCGGGCTACGGAATTCGACCTCCACAACAGCTACGAGCGGGCCGTTGAGGAGTCAAGCAAGGAAGATGCAGATTGCGCGAGGATATGGTACATCCTCTACGTTTGTGACCAGCAACTGGCAACGTTGTACGGCCGGCCATCGATTGTGCAGGAAGATGCTTCGACACAAGGAGTGACCAACTTTTTACACTCGGATGTCGCAAATGAAGAAGACCGGCGACTTCTCAGCCAAGTCGCGTCGGTCAGTATTCTAAGGAGCATCAGAGAGTTGTTCAGTATCAACAAGGGCAAGCCAATTCCACGGATGCATCTCAACCACATCTCTCATTTTCGAAGGCAGCTGGACCAATGGTTTGAGTTTTGGACCAAACAGGTGCAAGGTAAGCTTGCTTTTCTTTCCTGCTCTACGGGCATGATCGCTAACGTGGTGGCTTAGAACAATGGCCTGGCATCGGAGGGTTTCCTCGAAAAGGCATCATCTTACACTACAACTTCGCGCAGCTCTATCTATACTCTCACGTCTTTCGCGGTCTATCCAAAGATGACCCTATTCCGCATTACTTTCTGGACTGTGCTCTCAAGGCCATCTCAACTGCCACCGCCATCATCGACAGGTTTCTACACGACCCGGATGTGGCTTTGGGCATCGTTGGAATGCCGTCCTACGTACACTCCATGACAGCATTTGCCTCCATGTTTCTCACAAAAATTGCGATCAAATACGACGATCTAGTCGAGCGGGATAAAGTCTACAACCTGATCACCGGTCTCGTGCAGCAGTTCCGATCACAGCCGGCAGGGAAGTGGCATCTAGCCAACTTGATGATCAGTGGGCTGGAGAGGATGGCGCAGACGCTCAAGCCCGCCGCCTTGGGAGAGATGGGCACAGCAGAAAACGTCGGGTTTGGCCATAGTATAGATGCGGCTGGGCAAATGCCCGTGGATAATCTCTTTTCTGATTTGGCGGGTGACTTCTTTTTTAACTATGATATGAGCTTTGAACTTTCGGGGCCACCATGAATGAACTAGGGATGGGTTGATGCTGGGTCCTGGCTTGAGCTCGTGGTGTGTAATTAAGGAAATAGGCAACAGAGGGCCCAAGAGGCTGTACCACAAATAGTTTGGACAGTATACTGTAAGCAGGTTTCCGAGCTGCTCGTTTAAGTGCGGCCAATTGACGAACACTAGCTGGTCTGCTGTTCATTAAAACCGTGCCACCCTGAACCTTGGTATGTTAAATAGTCCGGCCGCTGCATGGATTTTCCAAGTTAGGCAGTTTCATCTAAAGTTGCTTTCACGGAGCACACCTCCGCTCATACTGAACTCCGTTCCAGTGCCATCCTTCTGTACGTGTGAGGACCTCTTATTCACACGTGACACAACAAGGTTGATGGATGGTGCCGGAGAACAAATCTTGAGTAGCGTATCAAGGGGCATTTCCAAGATTAATGCTTGATGTTTATCGCGGTAAGGTATAAAGTAGAGTGCCAGGAAGACTCCATGAAACGCAGGCTTTTAGACGCAGTGGCGATTCGAGTCCAACAGTCCTGACCTAGAAACTAAGACATCGGCAATGGCCTTTTTCGTTATCTGGAGACCACCACAGAGGACACCTCTTAATGTTTACACAACATAGTGGTATCTATGCTTGTCGGCTCTCAACCAATCAGAAGGCAAGATGGCCGAGCGGTCTAAGGCGCTGTGTTCAGGTTCGATGAGAACTAGCAACGATTCGCAGTCTCGCAAGAGGCGTGGGTTCGAATCCCACTCTTGTCAATTCTTTTTGTCGTTATTCACTCGGGTTTTTCACTCTAGCCTTTTTAGCTGGGGAAGAAGCTTCGCAAAGGGCGATGTGGATAGGTTGAACAGTTGAAGTCTGCCTGCAATGTGGCATATATGAATGAGACCTATTATTACCTTTTGAGTACCTAGAGAGAGATGTTACTATATCTCTTTAGAATTGCTAAGACGTTGCAACCTGCTAATATGGGATAATAAAAGCATCGGCAGCGCACGCATGCTTTTTAATTAGGAAGTATATATTTCAGAGAGACACAGCTAACTTCTTAGCCCAGACTCTTCTATAACCTACCCAAGCATGATATATAATTAGGAGAATAAGAATACTAATTATCCCCCGGGATGCGATAATAGTTCCTTGTGTTTTTGGTGACTTGAGGCGATAGTGTGTGCTGCCTGCAAGGTTGTTTCTTTTACCACACGGTGTGTATAAAAGTTTTAAAATAAGCAGAAGAGGGTGTAAACGGATCCTTGCTGACTTGGCACATTGGTTGATAATTGATCGGTTCTGGCTTAACTTCTGTCGGTTGGCAGTGTTCTCGTAAAGAAGCGAATGCTAAACCGCCACAGTTTAAGATATGCACGTTATCATAACATGGTCAAATATGTAGGGCGACTTTTGAAATAACTTTCTTAGAATTTACCAACGCTTTTCTAAATGACAGTCCAATCCACTAGCCACTTGTTCCAATAAAGAAGCCGAGAATAATATGTACAAGATTGCAACTGTACTGCTGTTCAAACCCAATTCTGCTTAGCCGTCGACCCTGGGGTCGAATCCAGGGACTTCACCACCGGCCGCCTTTTCCAGCATATCGCCAAAGGCCGGATCGGGAAGCTTGGGCTTGACGATACCCTCTCCACCAAAGTTGGTGAGCAACTTCTCACGCACACCTTCGGGCCAGTGGTTCCAGCCGACGAGAGGGCTACGGTAGAAGCTACCAGAGAAGTTCTCAACGCCACCCCTGTCGGCATCATTGGCGAAGCGGAAGCAGTGGTTCTTGACGCTGTCCTTGTGGTAGACGATCAAGGGGCTGTTGCCGTCAGTAGGGAACTCGTTGGAGGCCACGTAGCCGTCATGGGCCGAAGGCGCAACACGAATGATCTTGTCACCCTCGGTGAAAACAACCACATTCTCCCAATCGTGGCGATGTCCTCCGCCGTAGATTCCATGGGCATTTTGGTCCTTTTCAAAGTAGTACTCGTACCTGGGGATGGTTAGTATTGGTTTGAGACTAATGGGGGATGAGACGTGTGCGTGTAAGTGAAGTTATTCACAGCCTTTCCGCATCACGTGTCTCCTCTTCCCTGAAGCAGGACGTGAATATGACTTACATGATAGCACACTTGCCATTGTTGCAGCGGGCGCGAGAGTAGACGTTGCTGTTCTCTAGCTGGTGAGGGTCACGGCAATTGCCCTGAGGAGTACCGGTGGCATCGGCGCCGTTGTTGGTGTTGCCGTCAGGGGCGATAGCGGCAGTGTTGTAGCAACCGTCGGTATCAAAGTCAAGTTTGGGCTGGAACTTGAGTTCGATCTCGTCGGCTGACTCCGGGAGAGCTGGGAGAATGGAACGCTTCTGGATAGGGGCAGGTGAGGCCTGGACAGCAGCCAGGGCACTCAGGATGGCAGCAGCGTTGAGGATCTTGGACTGCATTGTGGCTTTGGTAACTTGGGCTGAGGATAAGAAGATGGAGGGAGTTGTAAGATGCTTGGGTGTTCTGGTTTGTATAGAAAACAAGACTCGGTTGTCCTGACTCTCGAGGCCTTTATATAGTTCTGGACCAAGCCAGGCAGAGACTCTGGCTACATAGTATGCTAGTAACATAACTTACAAGAACCCGGCGAGCTAGGTTGCATTGAGTGCTTGGAGGCTATGCTCCATGTGGTAATTCGTCTCAACCTCTCCAGGTAAGCGAAGATCACGTTGTTGCACTGCCCTTGGCCCATACGAAGTGATGCAAAACAGCCCATTGCAACCGCCTCGGCTCAATTGAGGGGGCAGGATAATTTGGATCGACGGTGTCTAAGCCAGTAGATTCCCCTTGTGATGAATGTAGAGCCATCTAACTCGTTGCATAGGATCTGTGGACGATCCAGGTCAGCGCTTATGCGAATAAACAAGATGTTTCAGCTCGGCTACGTATCTCATAAATCCTTCAAGACCAAGCCGGTCTAAATCCTTCATCTCGGGTACGATCCTGGGCCCGATTTTCGGAGATTCTCGACGACGATCCCTCTTCGGACCGCTCTCTACAAGGCTGCCTAGACCGGCATGACATCATTGCCGTTCGAATGCCCCTGTTTCTTGCCGAAAAATAATCCCTTTTCAAGAGAGATCGACAGCACACAAGGCGGAGCTGGGCTGAGGCGCAGGGGTTTCAGATCCTTCATGCAGGTAATTCTCCACAAGCCTGCAATCCTCCTGCTGAATAGGAGATAGGTTACAAGGCTGTCCCAAGACCTCTGCCGATAATTGCCTTGCCTGTAAACTAGGGGTTGCACGGCTGAATCCTTGGTAGGCAATAGTTCTAAAGTTAACTTTTGAAACAACTCCAGTACAGTCAGACGCTAAAAGATAGACGTGCGCGCATCGTGAACTGGGCAGATATGACGTCCTCTATTTATCATGATCATCGCCTTGTATGGAACTTTGGATAATTGTCACATGTGTCGCCTCGCACCGAGGGATTCTCCTTGCAAGACTCGGGCACGTTTGCCGAAGGACTGCTTTGAGTGGGTGGGATATGGCTCTCCGCCCCAGCTTTCATTCAGTTCTGATGTCTTTTGGTTCTTTCCATGGCTGGGAACAAACAGCCTTGATCGAGTGATAAGTTCACTTGTCGTGTTTGGACCACCCAGACAACATCGTTACCAACCGCTGATGTGAAACGTCTATACGAAAGATGACCTACAGAGAAAGCAAAGAGATATCTCCTGGCCGTATGAAAGGTCAAGAAAGAAGGTTTGCTTCCATAACGCCTCGCTTAATATGTGCGCAGCATTATGCTTTTGCAGACGCTGAAAGAGGACTCTGAGAACGTTCATGTATAAGTTTTCAGTTACTGCTTCTTAGTTTTACCTACTCGTTATCCCGCGCAGTCAGATGTGGCCTTGGTGGGAATACTAGAGTTTTGGGCGCTTGCAGCTCTTGGGATACATCATGTAAATGCTTTTCAAACTGCCCCAAGTTTATCCTATGAAGCCCATGCTGCTGTTCAACTACGTTCGCCAGCAGATATATGAAGTGAAGATACTGAATCTCTCTCCGGTAAAACATGCGGTATGCTGTACAATCAATGTATTAGGTTAGCTTTAACTAACGCGGCATTGTTGTTATCTTCCAGCATATCGTCGTCTCCATGCAGGTGTGCTACGACGGACTGGCTTTTAGCTCGTGCATTTTACACAAACTTTCGCCTCTATCTTCAACAACTTTATTGGATGTGGCGGAAAGTTTGAGATTACACAGCCGCAACATTTTTTAATCAGACCATTCTGTCCTCATCGAGTCTACTAAAAGACATCCCAAGAATGCCCGAGCCGTGCATGAGCAAAAGGCCCTGTTTTCGCTTGGTTCCTGCATTTGAACGTATTCTTACTTATGCCGGGCTTTATCAACTTCCCGTGTTGTCTGACTTTTCTGTTCAGCGTCGGCGTTCCTCAGTGCCTCTGTACACCTGGTCTTGTAGAGATTGTCTCAAGCTTGTTAGTGGCTGAATTTGCACTACGTGTTCAAAACTTCAAACAACTGTCTGATAGCGATAGCTGAGTTGGTGGTTAATTATGTTAATGCACGATATCCAGCTATAAGCTCAAGATTACATGCAATAACAAGCTTATTCATTGTACACCTTCTGATGGCATCCCCAACCAAACTGCCCAGCTTGCCGGTTTCGTTGGACTGCAGTCCTTGCTTCAATCAAGCATATAAGAGTCTAACATCGCCTCTCGGCCACGCCAGACTTGTGATTTCGACACATTTGACGTTTTCAACATGCTTTTACCCAAGTTTACCGTTGCATTCGTCGCAATCTCTCTTTTCGGCTTGGGGGATGCCATTCCTTGCGACAAACCCAGGCCATGCGTGCCCAGCAACCTCATCCAAAATCCTGGGTTCGAGGGGCAATCGGGCGGAAAGTTCAATGGAGCACCCTGGAAGCTGGAGGATGATGTGAGCCCTCCAAGGGTTACCATCTCGAAAGGCGCTTTCCGCGGTCATTGGGCGCGAGTTCACCATTCTTGCTCCTAGACGTTGTTCGGCCTTGCGCATTCTAACTCTTTCCATAGCTACTTTTCCATCAACTCCCCAGCTCAACGGCCCAGAATCATTCAGAACGTTCCAAAACTCAAGACCGGCAAGATCTACCAATTCCGGTACTCCTACCTCGTGCACAAAGGCCAGCCCAGCGCCGAGGCCGGGTGCTTCGCGTATGTCAAGGCATACGACGGCCAAGTCTTCCAGTCCAAACATATCTTTGGGTCTATTGCTCACGACGGGTACTCTCAGCAACAAGTGTCGTTCAAAGTGACGACGGTAACGAACCCTGATATCGAAATCGGAGTTTTCTGCCAAAACGATGCTGGTGGTGGCGAGGGAGTTCAAGTTGCTATTGACTATGTTGGCTTGTATTTGGATAGTCCTGGTTGTCCTCCGCCGAAGCTATCTCATCAGTATACATGAGACCGGCTTGCTCCCCTCTTTTGATACCCTGGCCAGAACAATACATGGGGACTTTGATATACCGAGACTACATATTGATGAACTGACTTGTGCGTCTTTGAGCTGGCCTGGATCGTTAATAGTGTCTTGCCATCTAACACAGGGCCCCAGATAATTGTTCGCTATACTTTGTTGTTGCTACGGGAAAGCGACCGATAGCGGGAACAAACTTGAATCCGTACACAGCACCTCAGACTCAGGTAGTATCGGGTTACTTATCCAACGGGCTAATAATGAACTGACAATCACATAAATGATAGTACGATTTCCACATTGAGAGTCACAAGCAGTTTGTTGTCCGTACATAGATCGCAAGGATGACCTGCTTCGCATGAAATCTCCCTATGGAGGTCTCAATAACCGCACCAGAGCTATCAGACTCAGGGTGATACGAATCATTTGTGTCTTTTCCTTGTGGGTAACCTCGCTAGTAAGGAAGCATTTCCATGACTGCACCTACTAAGCCTGTGTATCTCATCCCTGGTTATTTTATCTAATTAAGTTATCTCTTATGAAAGTGTGAAGCATGCTAGTATTGTGTGAGAATTGGGTTATAATGCTGTTATGGGGAAGACAACTGTGTTCTTATTTATTGTGGAAGCACCTTGCCTTTGAGAGAGAGCAATACGCAGCAAACATAGTGAATCATGCCTGTACATACCTGAACTTGACGTTCTCTCGATTGGTCGTCTGTAACCGGCCGAGCAGCGACCCGCAGATTACCGAAACATGCAACTTGGATATGGGCTTCAACTTGGTCATTGAAACCTCCTCCCTCAACCAAGCCAATATCACAACAACGTCAGCGATTTAGCAGCCATTGTGAAACTCTTACAACTCTCCACTATCTGCGTGGGCAACTTAGCACACAAGGGTTCACTCGACCTCATCAACAAGCAAGGCAAGATGGCCGAGCGGTCTAAGGCGCTGTGTTCAGGTTTGACTATAAACCAGTGACGATTCGCAGTCTCGAAAGGGGCCAGGGTTCGAATCCCTGTCTTGTCAAGTACCTTCCATTGAACCACCGAGCATTGCTCGGTGCTACTACATTATCTTTTGTTTGTTGTGGCCGATAGCTGATGCGGTGCTGTGCGCATAACCGTCGCACACTCGCGACTTTGACCACTCTGCATCGATACATGACGGTCTATTTTACTCTCAAACAGGACAGGATATGTCACTTAAGAAACTGCGGGGCCAGAGACTAAGTAAACCATATAAGTTGCTATTCTCAGTCACAACACCTACAGGTATGGTACTACCTATGTAAAGAAACCTGTGTTGGAGTAGGAAACAGCAAGGACTGATGGTAGATTCTGCCGAGTCTTCGTACGTACCAAAGCGAACACTATACAAGCTATCCACCTCGAGTTTGTTGCGGATGATGGTACGATTACTACAGCATTTGTATTGTTCTAATACCTAGGTCTGAATAAGTCTAGACGTCTTGAGAAGAGTTCTGGGTAGTTATGGTACTCAATAAGGAGTAGTCAGTAGGCAAAAACTTGATCAAAAGTCCTTACTGGCCCCCAATTGGTGGAATAACCTTGACTAAATTTCCCTATCTGACGAGCGCAAAAGAAGATCCGTCGCATCTCTGTTGATCACATCCTTTCTGCTTGAATGGCATCATGGCAAGGCCTTTGCACTAGACTAAATACAGTAGCAAATCCGTTACAAAACTTAATGATAGTCATGGTTTAATGCAGCCCGCGAAGCCATGATCCCGGTTCACAACCCTAAAACTATTTAACCGTAATGAATTAGGGGGTTATAACCGCTTATTCCTGACTATATAATTGTCGAGAATATCCTACATCATCGTTAGCCAAGCGTGCAGCATCTTCAAAGGGTTGTTAACAACGGCACTATCATACAACAGCGAGCTCACTCAAGATGTGGAACATCCTCCTTCATCCTCTTCTACTCGCCTCATCTGCCTTGGCGGAAAAACTTCTTTACAAGAACACCTTCGACAGTAGTGATGCTATTGCTGACTGGGTGCGCGAAGGACCCATCAATGCAACAATCTCGAACAACACCTTGGAGCTGAGTGGTGCAGGGAAAATCAACGACTACTTTGTCTTTTGGGTACCTGAAGTGTTTCCCGACCGGATACGCATCACTTGGGAGTTCTCTGCTATCAACGAGCCCGGTCTGGCCATGTTATTCTTTGGCGCTGAATCCGTGGCAGGCGGCAGCATCTTTGACAAAGACCTGGCGCCTCGCAACGGTTCCTATCCTCAGTATCACTCTGGCGACATCCGAACTTTGCATGCTTCATACTTTCGTCGACGATGGCCCGAGGAGCGAGCATTCCACCTGGCCAATCTTCGCAAATCTCCCGGCTTCCATATGGTAGCTCAAGGTGCTGATCCACTGCCTCCTGTGGCGGATGCCAAGGGCGCCTTTTACAAGATCGAAGTCATCAAGGACAAGCGTGACGTTCGATTCTCCATCAACGGCCTGTCGATATTCTCGTGGAAGGACGGTGACCGGTCGACAGGGCCTGTTGTTCGTGGGGGACGCATCGGCTTTCGGCAGATGAGCCCGCTTGTTGCAAAATACCGGAATCTGGAAGTGTGGAAGCTTTAGAGGGATATGTCGGTTTGGTCCTGAGATAGATAAAATTAAAGGCAATTATTACGTGTAATCAATACCGGAGCACTATGTTGCAAAACCCCCGGAATTTGACTGACGCGGCTCCCCAGCAGCATCAAAAGACCCATCGAGTAAGCGCCTCAAGGCCTGAGCAGTACTTTGCCCAGGCGCTACCCAAGTGACATTGCAGCCGATTTCCTTCATGTATGCCACTGTCGAGTTATCAAAAGAGTACTCGAAGCTGACCTGCTGCGGCACGAGTTGGTCATGCATCCTTGGCGCAGATAATGCCTGCAGCGCAGTCATGTTTCTCTCGAGAACATTTAGCATGACCTGGAGAGTTGCAGTGATAATACGACTGCCACCCGCCGAGCCCGTAACGAGCGAGACACTTCCGTCAGGTCGCTCCACGATGGATGTGCTGATACTAGAAAGAGGACGCTTGCCAGGTTGGACAAAGTTTGCCTCGCTGGGTATGAAACCAAACTTGTTTGACTCTCCAGGAATGCTGAAGTCGTTCATCTCGTTGTTCATAACAATTCCAGTCTCTGGTACCATAACCCGAGAGCCGAAAATCAGATTGACGGTGGTAGTTAGAGAAATGGCAAAGCCAGAGCTATCCATTACGACAACATGTGAAGTTCCCGGGGTTTCCAGGGACTCGAGACCGTCTGGATCGTACGCTTTAAGTTCCAAAGGGTGGTCGGCGATCCTTGAGCGAACTTCTTGCGCTGTATTGTTTGAGGTCATCTTGTCTTGAAACTCGTCCAGACCATCAACATAACTTGGATCTCCAAGCTTGGTGCGCATGCCGTAGGCAAACTTGAAAGCTTCATCAACTAGGTGAGTGGTTTCGTTAACTCGGCTCGGTTCACCCAAGAAGTCGTAACCATCGAGAATGTTCATGACAGTCGCGACCACGGCGCCGCTGGATGGTGCTGATCCGCTCGTAATCTTTCCGCCTCGATAGTTGATCTGAGAAGGTTCGCGAACAACAACGGAATAGTTTTTCAGGTCTTCCGTCGTCATGATGCCGTCCTTCTGCTCAAGAGCCTTGATCGTGGCCTCGGCAAGAGGACCTTTGTAAAACACATCTACGCCGTGAGACGCGATCGCCTCAAGCATGTCAGCGTATCTTTTCCGGGTCATCTTCTCGCCCAACTTGAGCAGGGTGCCAGAAGGCGCAAAGTCGATCGACCAGGCAGGGTCGGTGACGAGAAAACTCTCGTTCTCTGATTTCGTATAAGTCTGCTTCATGAACTTGACTAGGTCTCCGTTGACGGGAAATCCATAGCGAGCCACATTTACTGCGGGTTGCACCACAGTTGACCAAGGTAGTCGACCATATTTTTTGTGTAGGTGTTCCAAACCACGCAGTTCTCCAGGGACACCACTGAAGAGGTCAGTAATCTGTTTAAAGTCAAGACAGGGGCAGTATTAATGTACCTGGCTTTTCCTCCGTAGATACTAGCATTAACATCGTTCTTGAACATGTCCTCAGTAGCCGCGGCCGGAGCCGTCTCACGGAAGTCAACAAATTCATATGGCGACGAATCGTTTTGTCCATCCGCTTTGTGAATAAGCATGAAGCCGCCCCCACCAATTCCAGAATGATACATGCCTCGTCAGAGTCAGCAACTTGCTCCAAAGGCGTTAGTTCGATAACGTCAGATTTCTGTCTGCTTACCGACGGTTCCGACACAAAAGACTGTCGCTACCATGGCGTCAGCTGCGCTTCCGCCTGAGCGCAGCATATCAACTCCGATTGTGCTGCATATCTCAATTTCGCAAGCAACAGCACCGAGCTTGTTTGTGTAACGATCTGATTTAGCTGGTGACGTAGGGGGAGGATAGTGACTGGGATAAGGGTGCCCCTCAACACCGTGGACCAACAAGCTCAGAAGAGCGCCGAGAAGCTGGGGCTGCAACATCGCAATCTTCAATGGGAGAGACGTTTGGGGCCCAGAGAGAGATAAATACGAGGGAAGAAAGCACAGCAAGGGTAGATCAGGGCTTCATATTAATACTTTAATAGCGAGGGGCTGGGTTGTCAGACTAACCCAAGCAGCTCATTGACACGAGAGTGATAAGGCATCATCACTGCCGATCCCAAGGATGGGAAGCAAGACTATGCATGGACCTTGTTTTGGTGCGAGGTAGCATCAAGGCTTTGTACAACAGCACTTGCACGTTTTGAGGAGCGATCAGCGATGCGGACACACTATCGATTTCTCGTCTTTGATTAGGCTGTATTTATTGCCAACTTCCTAATCGGGAAAGCTTTATTTACTTCGCCTGTTCTTAACTATGCTCGTGCCACTCAGAGTGCTATCGAGGGTCTTTTCGGCTTTACGCATGTGTATCACGATTGTCAAGGCCATGCCTCGACTAGTGGATATCCAGCTAAGAGGCTAAAGAAATACCGGCAAATTCGTCGAGGCCAAACCTGTCTCAATAAGCCTGCTCCGCTATCTTCATCTCATACAGATACACCTACCGATCGAGATGCGTGGAGAAGGGGCTTGGTCGACAGGTATCACGCTGAATGCCTAACTAGGCTGCGGTGTGGCAGAGTCAAGTCAAGTTGATCCTGCCCTAGACAGCAACAACAGAGCCCCGTAGGTTAAAAGTTCCGGCGCTCCAGTGCATTTCTTCCTACTACGGTGCTCCTCAATGTCCGGCCTTCAACATCTCGTCTCCAGTTCAAGCTGGCAGGCACATTTCTCCCAAGCAATTCGCTACCCACAATGGAATCAACAGCTAATTCAGGCTCTTTTGCAGAGAAACGCGCGTTTACTAAGTGGCCTGGCCGCGTTGCAATTTTGAGAAACCACTTAGCTGCCCAGACGGATCATGATGTAGATGGCTCCGATTGGGCCTCCCGCCCCTCTATGGATAAAAACGTTTCCGCGTCAATGTTCAATTTCTAACATCCGCTACATCCCCATCACTCTACCACCCATGGAGGACGCAGTTCGCCCCGATGATCAGGCCGCTCGGAGCATGTACGCACGAGGATACCGAACATGGTTCAAACTCTTTGAGACCGCGTCCAAGGAGACAAACCTACCAAGAGATTGTCTTCAGCGCTTACGAAACGCATTCCCCAACCAGCCCCGGCTTCCAAACAACATTGATGTCGACAAATCCTTCACCAATGTTGCTTTGGCCAAAGGAACTACCACCTGGCTTTCGGCAGAAGAGCCAGGCCATTTACCACCATTTCATGATGAAGCTATTTTTCACGTTGCTTGGGATAAACCGACCAGGGTGGTTTTGACTGCGGATATACGACATTCGATGCCAACTCTGCCGGACATCTTTGGCAAACACAGCAATCATATTCCTATTCTGCTTCAGGCTTGGGCGTATATCCTTTCCGCAAGATGGACCGAATTAATCCCTGGAGCATGTATATCTCAACAGAACAGGCCTCGGTGCAATGGGGATACCAACGTGTCACCATCAATGGAGAGCAACCAAGCTCCCGTTACGATAAACGTTGGTGCAGTCAGCGGTGACGCAGTTCGCTGGTGGACTGCCATTCTGTCAGTCGAGGGAGGCTGGGATGCAACAATCCGTAATAGAAAGGGCGAACTTCTTCATTCACCGTGGTCTACAACACTCGCATCCGAACGTGCTTTGCTGATCTCGGCGGAGATCCAGACGGCAGCCTCAGCATCAAATAGCACTCCAACTTCATTGACTGCAGCATGCCGCTACTTGACCGACTATTGCAACATCCATGGCATCGAAGACGACTTAAGCCTCGCAGCTTTGGCAGCGGTCCTACTAATCCCCGCTACCAAATACGACAACAGGCCTATCGGGCTACCAATTCCGGAGATACCCTGTGACGAGCCTCCCGTAGCCTCCCATTTCACAATCCCAGACAACCTCCAGCTGGATCGACTCTTGACCCTCAGTTGCAACGCCAGGGGAACAAAAGCACTTCTCACCAGCGTGTTTTTCGAGCTTGACGTGGCAAGCAATCTATGTGGCATGTGGTTACGAGGCTCGTTTGCATTTCTTAGCACAATCGAAGACCCCCATTCCCTCTTGCGGACTCTGATAAAACGTGATCCAGAGATTGGTTTCTTATGGCTCGGTGCTTTCATAACAGGAGGCTACCAAAAAGCACTTCGTGAGGGTCGCGCCGGTTGGTGGAACATCGACCTTGGAGCAGCTGCTTGGACGGGCACACTGATGTCCTTTATTCAGGCTCCAGTACCTCGTCTGATACCTGGAACACAGTCGATTTCACGTGCTGATGAATGTCGACTACTCTTTCTTTGCCATGGCATCAACTACACAACCCCGCCACTATTCCCCTTTCCACCGTTCGGCTCCACCGCCTTGGATGACACTAATCTTGATGTCCACGAACATTCATTGTGTGGGAGAGACCATGGCCTTCGATATGCACACTTGACCTGGCACTGCAACGACGGCACAAAGATTCAGCAAGGACCTGAGGCCCCGGCCGTCACGACCAGACCGAAAGGTGGGCAGCTTTCGAACCAAGGCTCAGAAGTCAATGTTGAAAACGATGACTATGACTCAGAGGACGAAACTTCGGAAATGGTGACGCGAAATATCTTCACTTGGCTTCGTGAACAAGATGGTTTTCCTGTTGCGGAGAGGGCAATTCGCGAACATGAATGGATCGATAACCTGGACTCTGACGACGATTCTCCCATCGAGGGAGACGTACGTTCCACTGTCGGGGGGCGGCTTCATGGGTGGCTTCTGAAAACGTCAACCCAAAGATCCAACTCCATCTGAGGGCCTGCTCTGCACCGTGGCATATCATATATATAGGTAGACGACATTCGACTGTGGTGTTCGAGGATAGTCCGTATAGATGGGACATGCGGATCAGAACGGGAACATGTTATTTCCTTCAAACTCAACCACGTTGATGAATACAGCAATGCCAATATAAAATTTAGATAAGAGCGCGATCTATTGATTTTACTGTACCAAGAAGATTATTCTTCTGTCCTTATTCTTGACTAAGAACGCTGCAATAGAAGGCTTCCATCTCGTTATTAATGTTACTTTACGGAAAGCATTTGATTCGGTACTAGCTGAAGTCTCTGATGGGTTTCAGCTTAAGGGATAGTTCCCAAAGGTAGACGAAGGTCTAAGAGACATACCGAAATCCCAGTTTCACCAAGTACGTAATTAGAACGAAGGCGAACTTATAAAACCACAAGAGACAAAAAGAAGGTATTGCCGAAGACGGCCGAAGGGTCGGTTGGTTTAGATCCTTGCATCACGTCAAAGTGGGACGGAATGGCGAAGTACCGTATCGAGAACTTCCATCCTGAGCAAACCTTGCGATTCGGGCAAGATATTTTGTCATTGTGTCATGCAAGAGTGTTACCCGTCAGCCAGCAAACCACAATGAGATGGTAACTTGTGGCGAGGACTCTCTTATCCATATGCTGATCAGGGATCCCCCCGAAAGCGTGGGTAAAGACGAAGCAGACAGTAACGTATCATGAGCTTTACTTTACCAGCAATAAGAGACAAGGCTGCTTTACGACTAGACGCAGAATCCGAGGTGTATTGTGAATCTAGCAAACTTAAGCACTTAATTATAAGAACCTCGGGGATACCCCAGAATGGATAGTGATATATGGCTACCGAATACAGAACAACGAGTGAAAAGAAGCGGATAAAAGTTATACTGCATCTTCCTGATGAAGAATATTGCAACACTCGCGACTCAGAATCGACAGCCATATGTCGAACGTATCTAGGTCCCAAGGAAAGGAAAGATAAAGAACCGATTAAGCGGGCCCAAAGAAAGCAAACTCGATGCCCTCAAAGCCTCGGGTTTACCCACTTAGCACGCTTGGGTAACTGGTTGATATCTTCTAGAATGTGTAATTCCCCATTCTTTGGAGCTTGATGAAACATCATGTCAAATTACAGACTCTTGACTGGTTCGAATGACTTTTCTCTAGAAGCTATCGGCCCCATGCCGCCGGCAATATCTCAAATCGTGATCGAAGCCATGCCTCAAACGGATTAATCGCCGACAACCTCGGAAGAGTCGAGGTCCGACATCAAAATTTATCAAGAGCTTTACATTCAGAGCCTGTCACTAGCTATCGTCTACGGCCGAGATGGGTCCGCGACGAACACAACTTCCACTCTTTACAGTGGGTAAAGGAGTAAAATTTACCTAATTCCTCACAAATCTGAAGAACTAATAGAGATTTCTCAGATTGCGTGCTTTGTGCTTTGACCAGTATTGTGGCTTCATAAGAAGCTCGTGCCAAGCCATATGTTCAAGGCTTTAATTCCTGGATCCAGAGTATATCAGCCAAGCCTACATATACTCAGCCGACTACCCAGCCTACTTTCGGTCTCTGGTCAATATAATCCGTTTATTATCAGATCGATAGCTTTGCGTCCACATCATGGAGATTCAGGAGAAACAAGAGCATGCGCAAGAGCAGTTGGCGGTAGATCCCCGAACAGCTCGGCGGGTCGTTCTCAAGACCGACGCTGTGGTTCTGCCACTACTAACGATTGCCATGACTTTGGGGTTTCTAGACAAGGTACGTCACTATACTTTATGCTGCCATATGAATATTTCCGCTAATAATAAGAGTAGAACGCATTGTCATTTGCCGCAGTATTCGGGCTCAAAAAGGATACCCATCTAGTTGGCCAGGAGTATAGTTGGCTTGGAAGTATTTTTTACTTTGGCTACCTCTTTGCCGAGTTCCCCAACCTCTGGTTAATGACCCGTGTGCCTCTGGGAAAGTATATCGGCGGATGTCTTACAGCCTGGGGTGCCGCTCTGTGTCTTATAGCAACATGCCACAACTTTGGCGGCGTCGCGGCTATTCGTTTCTTCCTTGGCGCCTTTGAAGCAAGTCTGCTGCCCTGCATGATGCTCCTCAACTCTATGTGGTATCGACGCGAAGAGCAGCCGTTGAGGACTGCTTTCTGGTGCAACACGTTTGCAGGCGTATTCGGTGGAATTTTGTCGTATGCGATCGGCAAGATGAACGGTCCATTGGCGACTTGGAAGGTTTGTTCTTGTATGCCTTTGCGACCAAATGCTCTTGTAAGCTGACTTGGAAATCTAGTACATCTTCATCATTTACGGAGCAGTCACCGTGGTCATGGGTCTCGTCACATTGGTCTTTCTTCCAGATACGCCGGCAACGGCATGGTTCTTGAACGCCCAGGAAAAGGAGGTTGCAGTCCAGCGTCTCGTCGACAACCAAACGGGAGTCAAGCAAAGCAAGGTTCGTCGACCGGCGCCTATGCGTTATTTCAGTCGCTAACTAGGGGGACCTATAGAAGTTCAATCTTTCCCAAGTGAAAGAGGCTGTACTGGACCCGAAGTGGATCATCTCCTCCATTGGCGTCTTTGCATATGCCATCACCAACGCCAGCATCACCAACTTTAACCCTCTTATCATCGCCGGGTACGGCTTCTCCCAGAGCAGAACTGCCTTGATGGCCACGCCCCAAGCTGCCATTGCCATGGTGGCCCAGGCAAGCTTTTCAGCAATAACACTGTTCGTGCCAAACCTGCGGTGTTTCTTCTGGGTTCTCTCGTCGTGCATTGCCCTAGCGGGCGCAATCATGGTCCATGTTCTTGATGCAGAGCTGTACCGAAATGCCAGCTTAGCAGGTGTATATCTCATGGGATTCTATAACCCTCCGTTCATCATGGCGGTCAGCTTGCAGACGTCGAACAACTCGGGAACCACCAAGAAGAGTTTCGTCTCTGCGTCTATAGCAATATGCTACGGTTTGTCTATTCTCCTTCATTTGACTTTATTCTATGCTCACAATGAATAGCACTCGGTAACATTGTTGGCCCGCAATTCTTCCTCGACGCACAGGCTCCCCGATATCAACTGGGCATCGGAGCACTATTATGCTCATTCGCCGTTATGGCTGCCTCTGGTATTGCATACGCTCTTGTTTGTGTAATTGAAAACAAGAGGAGAGATAAGAAGTTTGGCAAGCCCAGCAAAGTGGTTGAAACTGGATTGACGGTGGAAAAGGAGGATATGACGGATATTCAAAATACCGACTTTCGATATACTTTGTAGAGAGTGTATGAAGATACGATATCAAGTTACAGGACTAGACTGGGGTTAGTTTTGTCTGTAAATTACAGGTTCAAAAGCTCATGCACAGCCAGTCATGCCCAATCTGCTCCACTGAATCCCTCAGAGGCCGTGCGCCAATTCAGGGGTCCAACCCGCACCAATAACGGAAGTCTCGGGACAAATTTTCCCGAAAGAGGACCCCTAAAAACCCCAGGTCATGATTCCGCAGGAGAAGACGGTGAGTGTGAAGAGTTGCAACATGTCGTTATCTAAATACTCGAGAAGCAGTTACAAGGTACTTAAGTTTAGTTAGTCTTAGATCTGTCGTCTTGATGCCGAGTGTCCGTTGTCAGCTCTCGAGACGTCATTTCTGTAGGGTAAGCGTGCTGCATGAATGGTATCCAGATGCATGTAGACGCGCTGCACCAGGGACAATGGAGCGCATGATGGACTGAGGGCTCGTCATGACATCTTGTGCATACATCATTGTGGAAGCATCTGGCCCCTGAGGGAGCAATGGGCAACTTACATCGTGACACGCATCATCTCTCTGTCCCTCTCGGCAGTCGGGTACAGCCTCGTCCGTGCACAGCTGCTCGGAAACAAGCCACCAATCAACAAAAGGACCTTTTCCGGAGGCCCGGCAACCGTATGTAGCGCGGGCCGGAACTGGGAAAGATTGCCGTAGCTGACAGTGACGTCACGTAGTGATGCATTTGACGCGTGCGTAGCGTGACAAGGAATAATTCTGCAACACGAAAAAGACTAGGATCAATTAACGCCCAACTGATCTTGCGGTGAGCCGAAGCTTTCATGTCACTAATAACGCACATTAAGGACTTCTTTCCTCACATTTGTCCCTGGCTATTTGCTTTGTCTCTAGCTTCCCAGCCTTGGCCGTCCGTTTCTGTCAGATATCGAATATATGTCTCATAGCCGCCCTCCGCCATGAACCACGCCAGCTTGATTAAGGAGGAAGGCCTCAAGGTATGTTCGCACTAGCATTCATCCCTGTCCCTGTCACTTTTCTCAGCTTGACCGTCGGCTAAATGCTCGAGGACAGAAAACCTACATTGTAGCCGTGCTATGCTCTACTCTGGTCGGCACATTTACCTCGTCCATGGGCCTATGGGATCGCATCAAGGAGAGACGAAAGCAACAACACATCGATACGACACAAGACGACGAGATCAAGAAGCTCAAAGAACAGGTTGAGAATAGCGAAAAGAGGTGCAAGGACACAGAGCAGAAGATAGAAAAGAGTAAGGAGAGAGCCAGGGACAGCGACAGAGACAGGAACAGGGATGACGTTGCTCTATCCTTTCAGCGCTCTGGCGCTCTTATAAGTCGCGAATTCGAAGACGGCTACGACCGACTCGGTCGGAGGTTTGCCATCGGAGACGTCGTCACCGAGAACAAACTCCAAGCCCAAGTCATCGCGCTACAGCAGACCGTCATCAACGTTCTACAAGATGCCGTTTATTCAGGCCGCCAACTCGACCGTGCCGACATGGCAAGGCTTGTTGCTGCCTCTGACGCCGCGCGCGAGGGCTCGTTAGGTGCTCTCCGCCAGCAACGACAGCGTCTGCTCATGGATGGAGATGGGGCACCGCCTCCCCAGCAGCTTGCACTTGGCCCCCCTCCTCCAAAGCAACACGCATTCGGTCCTCCCCCTTCAAAGCAGCTCGCGCTCGGCCCTCCCCCTTCAAGACGATCCTCAGCCGGCCCTCCTCCTTCAAGGCGATCTTCAGTCGGCACTCCCCGTTCAAGGCAACCCTCAATCGCCCCCCCGAAGCGCGCCTCTACCATTATCAACGATGATCCCTTATACTGTCGATATAGTCTCGACCTGCAGTATGACAAAAAGAGACCCCTCGCCGCCAGCTTCGCCCCCGGATATGACTGCCAGTGCCCAGCCTGCGGGATGCACTTGTCTGTCGAGGCGGACGACTGCTGGGCGATTGAGAAGCGCGCCCCTCGGTGGATATCGGAGGGGGGATATAAGAGGGAGATCGAAGAGGAGATCGAGTTCCTCGTCGACCCGCGCTTTGTCATCAAGTGCCACACCCCAGATGGAGAGTATGCTTGCGTACTCTGCCGCAGGTACCGCGATGGGGATATTATCTGCCCAACAGCGGATGCATTGGTCAACCACGTGGGCCGAGCCCACAGCGTTGCTGAGCTGGAACGAGAGCCTGACTTTCAGGCAAGGTATTTATAACTGAAACCCAAACATTTTACGACAGGGTCTATTCTTCTCTATTGAAATTGTTACGTACTTGGAAATTAGCATCATGGGATCAAATAGTTGGGTCTTTCATAGCGAGCATGCATCAAATGGTAGCGTACTAGTCATTTAAGATACGTTTATATAGCGATTCTTCTCTTGACTCTAATTTGAGGGTTAATATGTTCAGAGATGTTAAAGCCGTTGGTATTCAGACTGGATCTGTCTTATTCTACCGTAGTTCAGTACTTCAGTCCCGCCTTTGTTTGAAGTCGTTCCCCGAGTAATTTATCGTTCTTGTTGCCACACCACTACAGTCCACGAACTTATTGCGAGGGAGCAAGATGCAAGACTAACTAGGAACAGAAGGACCTGGATACCTTTTATCTGACACCGGATACGGATGAAGGAGCCAAAAACGGTCCAAGGCAGTATGAAACAAGTAGAGAGAGACCTTGCAAATCGAGAAGGACTGAAATGGTTGGGGTGATGAGATCCAGAAAGCAATCACCAAAGATAACGAGAACCTCGCTTGACTATCATTCTAGGATACTACCATTGTAACAAACTCGAACATGTCAAAACTTACGTTCATTGTTGCGGCTGAGCTCCTTCTACCTCAAGTTGAGTTAATTACCACCTCCCTATCCGCGACTCACGCAGAGACAGCCGATGCTTGTTGACAAGCTGAGAGATTACCGGCACTCGCTGACTCGATAGCCGACCCTGTCAAATACTGCACGGTCAAACCTTTCGCAGGCCGCAATAGGGCGTCTTGCTTTCTGATTATAACCGAGCGCAACGCTTCAGCTGTAAACTACTTGATCATAATAATAAAACAGAAATATCAAATCCCTACTAAAGCCCGCCTCGCAAAGCCCCTCAGAGGCGCTAAATCTGTTCATCTAGAGTTGTCCCATACTTAGCACTATGGGTGCGACTTGGGTCTCACTTCGGTCCTGCTGGTCCATTGTCCCATCCTTGAAGCATCGGATCAACCACAGAATCTTATTCTAAGCATTATCAAACTTATACCGCTAGATTATACTCCTTATCGGACGAACTAAGAGCGTAAATACACTAAAAATAGCACTAACTTTAAAAGTAGCTAAGAATTCTCTATATAGTACTATTAAACTGAGAATAGAGTATATAAATATCTTAGAGCTTTTATTAATAAAAGTAGATAGCTTTAACTTAAAGAGACCTACTATATAGCTATACCTAGAGAGAATAACCTTCTTATAGTTATCTATTATTCCCTAGCTATAGTAATAATTCTATTTAGTGCTATAAGGTCCTAAACTATATTATTCTAAGAGATCTTTAATTACTAAAATACTCTTTTTACCTAAGAGTTATTATAAATTAAGACCTCTATTTTAAAGATTATAATCTATAGAAAGTAAGGGAGAATATTTTCTCTAGATTAATATACTTTATAATAAATTAAAGCTATTACTTATAGTTTTAATATAATCTAGATATTTAAAATATTAATT
>JAJODA010000696.1:0-17593 GCA_021730345.1 Fusarium cicatricum | reverse complement strand
GTCCTATACCCTCCGTTCACTTCTACGGCGTCCACGGCTCAGTCCGCCCGTCGACTGCCCCGCCACCTCCGGCCCATGGAGTCATGGACCCCGCCTTACAATGGACAATCCTCATGACTATCTGATTACGAGCCGTCCTCCTTCACGGCCCGTCGACCCTGACAATGCCGATAGCTGGGTTATGCTTAACCAAGGCGGCTTCGTCAAGCTTGGCAATGAACGCATCTTGATGAAGCTCGACTCCAGAATCTCATGCGACCTATCTGTGCCCCAGGAGCTGAGATCACGATGCGCCTCTTTTCAACGGAAAAGCGATAGGGGTACCCTTTTCCTGACCAACAAGAGAGTGAGTCTCCTGATCCCGCTCAGCGGTCCTTGTACTGACCACACAGATCGTCTACCTTCCCCTGAAACCTACTCAAGAACCAAAATTCGAGTCCTTTAGTGCTCCAATCTTAAAGTTCCAAGACTCCAGCACTTCATCCTCCATGTGGTGGGGATGGGTCTGGAAGTCGGACTGCATCCCCGTATCTGGAGGTGGCATTCCTCCAGATATCCCTCGAGTCGAGGTCAAATTCACCTTTTCCGACGGCGGCATGATGGATTTCAATGAAGCCTACATGCGGTTGCGAGAACGGCTTTTCCAGTTTCAGGAGATGCGCCGTGAGATGGGCCCCGGCGCTGATGTTCCTGATGAGCCCTTGCCAGCATACGAAGCTCAAGCCAGTCAACAGGCCCAGACAACCACATCATTGGATACGCGGCCAGATCGAGCAGATAGTGGCGCCAGCCGAAGGGCGCCCGAAGAGCCGCCACCGGGCTACGATGAGGCGCAAGCGCAGCAGTTGAATATCCGGCTGGAGGATCACATTCGAGGCGAAGTCGATAGAGGAGTATACGATCGCGACGATTAACGGCCAAATTTTGACCACATCAGGGGCTGTGGTTATGTTACAGATACCAGATTTGAAGCACTGCATTTCATGAAACTGTCCTTGGTTGAACCCGTCGTTCATTATGCTTTCTGGACTTTGGTCCATCTTGTGTATGCGTAGTGGCAATGTTGCATTTCGAGCTGGCTTCACACTCGCAATACATGTGCAAAGATATCTGTAGATTTTAGAGTCTTGGAAATAACAAATAAACCATGGCAATTGGGAGTCATCTTTGAGGCGTTTGTTAATCAAGAAGCGTTCATCCTACCTTAACTGTACCTTATGCGGCTAAAGTCTGGAATCGTCCGTAATTGCTGACATAACCTGGAATCCACCGGAAGAGAGGAAAGATGCTGGAGTAAAAGGTCACGTGTCGGCTGAAAATGGCCAATCAGAATGCCTCAATTCCACATCCTTTTTCATTTCGACTTTGGCCGAGAGCTCCCGACGACCTCTTACGATCAGAGACGACGAACGACACCTCAATCGAAACCACCACTCACCATTGTGAATTCTTTCGCCTGTCGCAATGGGTATCTGGGACGCCTTCACCGATATTGTCGAGGCTGTGACGCCATGGAGCGTCGTTGAGGCCGAGGCCCCTGCTGAGGAGCCCAAGGTACGGGTTTTTCTGAGAGGCCATTTTCTCCCGACCACGGCGCGGATCAATTGCGACGCGTACCAGCCGTGGCGCATCCAATGGCTTGCCTGTTTTATCAATAAGTGCTGACAAGTAGTAACAGGAGGAGCAGCCCGAGTCCAAGACCGAGTCCAAGGAGGAGTCCAAGGAGGAGGAACCCGAGGCTGACGAGGAGGAGGAAGAAGAGGAGGAGGACGAAGATGAGGATGATGAGGAGGAGCTCGTCGACCCCAAGGAGACCCTCGAGGAAGGTCCGTTATCCCCAGAAAACCGATGTCGCTAGACTGCAACGAGTGATTTAATCATCGCTCCGACGCTGGAGTCGATATACAGGATGCATGGCTTTGTCCGTCCAACAACTTGCTGACGTATCAACAGAGTGCAAGAACTCTCCCCAGTGCGCCCCCGCCAAGCACCACTTTGACGAGTGCGTCGAGCGCGTCCAGAAGCAGGAGGAGAACGAGGGTGGCGCCAAGGAGGACTGCGTTGAGGAGTGTATGTCACCGCCTGATGCGTCCATGAATCACCGCGATCTCGGCCATCCATCTGTATCCGCTGCATCGATTGCTAACAATTTACAGTCTTCCACCTGGCCCACTGCGCGACTGCCTGCGCTGCCCCTAAGCTCTGGTCTAAGCTTAAGTAAACCCCTCAAATCAACCTGGGTCATCCGATGCGAGCGATTCGTACCGACGAGATGACTGTATAATGTCAAAAAGCCGCCGGATGCCGGGAACGAGGCAGAGGCTTTCTCCTACTGAGGGGTGTTCCCTTGTACAATTGCTCGTCTCTTGGATGTCAGCATCCGTCAGTCATATCCGACGGCGGCCCTCTCTGTATCATACGCTGCAACGCCTGAATAGATTTCCTCCACGATACTTGGCTGTGCCTCTGATATGCTTCGCTGCTGACCTGATACATGTCGAAGGTGCTTGTTGAATCTCACATGAGGCATTATTGAGTAGCCTTTTTGAACTCGATTTTCTGTTGCTCCCTGGAACTCTACACGCCCACTGATAACCTACTGGCTGTCAGTGTTGGGTCCTTTGATCTTGACCATGTTTCTTATCAGCCTACAGGCTGCCTTGTTCGAGTCTACTTGCCAAGCACATGTCATAAAATCAACTTCGAAATGGCGGTTGGACGTTAGTAAGTGGCAGGTTGGTGACATTTCGATGCAACATATTGGAAGCCGGCATGACCTTATAAAACGTTGCGTAAAGTTATCTCAAGTCTACGAGATCAAGCCTCCAAGAACACGGAACAATTCAGTGGATCAAGAGCCGCATTGCCGATGCATCGGCCGTATCCGTCCCTAGTCGAGGACATGGTGCAGAGACCAGATGTCCACTAGACCTGAGCCAATATGTACGCATGTGTTTTTGATTCGCATAACGTAGCATGTTCGTGTCAAGATGCCGCACGTGCCTTGACCATAGACAGGCCCCGGCTCCATCGCGGCGACATGACCAGATCGAGGTTTTCGGATTCGCTAGCGTGGAAACAAACTCAGACATAGCATGGTTAAAGAGATAGTCTGGCCATCATGTGAGATTACTGAGATAGACCTGTCGACTCAACAGCCGAGGCAACCAAATCGGGCAGCGCAGCCGGTGGAATGAAACCCTGAGGCCTCGGCAGGATAAGATGTGCATGGCCTTTTGTAGCAGAGACTAAAGGGGAGGAGGGATGGCTTTGTATAATGGGCTTGGTTGGCTGGAGTTTAGGAGAGCATTTCCTCTTCTGGGCTACAGTGACCTATCGGAGCGTCCGAGAAACAGCCGTTAGCTGCAGGTGCGTTGGTTCCATGTATGGACTGTAGAATCAGGGAGGTGTTCGTGAAAGTGCAGGTAGGTGTCAGTACTTCCTTCCTATATACCCTGCTTCTTAAGGCAATGCCCCCCTTCTTTGAAGAGATGGCGTCCTTTATTCTTCTTTCATCTTCTAGCAACTAAAGAGCAAGCATTTCTTCAACTCTTCAGTACCCCTGGCCGCCAAGCTGAAACAACGCGACCTAATCGACGACGACTTTGATCCCGGCCGAAAGAAGCAACGCTTTAACAAACCCGGTACGGTCTCCGCGGGCGACGGGGACCCTAGCAGCAATCCAGGTAGTAAACACCTGGGTGGAACCAGCGATCCAACGATTTCGGGACAGGCCCGAAAGACTCGGCCAGACGAGTCGGTCCCCATGAGGCGACTGTGAGATAAGGTGATAACTTACTACCTGGCACTCGAGAGTTTGGTCCATCCAGGCCTGGAGCGTGTATTTGAGTGGAGTTGTCTCTGGCTCGCACTGCAATAATTGCTGACCAACGGGCCTGTTAATCAATAGTGTCACTGCTCAACTCAGCCGCGATTCACTCTCATTTCTCTCGCCCTTCTGCTCCAACTCTGCGACCACCGCCGCCGCCGCCACAATACACTTCCACCTACACTACTCACCTACGCTTGTTCCCGCTCACGATTTGTTCCTTGCATTCTCACGCTCTTCTGGCATCAAGCGTGGCTGTCCCGTGCCGCTCCGTGCCCGCTAGTGACACTGAAACTCGTTCAATCGCCCCACGTCGCCAACGGCCATAAGCAACGCCATCACCCACAATCACTTGCGATCTTTGAAATCCCTTCTCCTTCGGCCTCGTTTTCTCCTACAATCGACGTATGCCCAGCCGAGAAGAGGAACAGGAGCGGCCACGGCGACTATTCGAATCTCTCTCCATCATGAACGGCGACAGTGGTGGAGGCCGCTTCTGGCGAAAGCAGAAACTAGGGTCCCGCGACCTCACTCTCGAGGAGCGCAGAGAAGCAGGTGACGGCGAGGGAAATGCCAGCATTCATCAGGGCGCCTCGACCGAATACCGCACCTACAAGCGTCGCTGGTTTGGCTTGGCTCAACTTACGCTCATGAACATCATCGTCTCGTGGGATGTAAGTCTAGTCTTCATGAGCTGCCCCTGACTAAGAAACTAGATGCTAACTGCAGCAGTGGATGACTTTTGCGCCTGTCGCATCTCACGCCGCCTCTTATTATGATGTGCGCGAATCAACCATCAATTGGATCAGCACTGCTTTCTTTCTCGCCTTTGTTGCAGTATTCCCCATCAGCATTGCCATCCTCCATCGTGGGCCTAAGTTAGCTTTCATGACGGCCGCCATTCTGATCCTCATTGGCAACTGGATTCGATATGCTGGCGCTACCAAGTCGAGCGGAGGGAACGTTGCTTATGCCATGGCTGGAGAGATTATCATTGGCTTTGCTCAACCCTTCATCCTCGCCGCCCCGACCCGTTATTCGGATCTGTGGTTCACAAACCGTGGGCGTGTTGCTGCAACGGCCCTGTCGAGTTTGGCCAATCCATTTGGTGCTGCCATGGCACAGCTGATCACACCCCTGTGGGTGAGCAAGCCTAGTGATGTTTCAAACATGGTCCTCTACATCTCTATTATTGTAAGTATCTGGATGTCTTGGCACTCTCGAACTAGCTAACAACCTAGTCCACTATCTGCGCCGCCCCTGCGTTCTTCGTCCCGGCCAAGCCTCCTACACCCGTTGGCCCTGCTGCGGAGACACCCAAGCTTGGCCTCCGCGAGTCTCTAGGTGTTATCACTCGTTCTCTGGAGCTCTGGCTGATTCTCATCCCATTTGCCGTTTTCGTCGGCTTCTTCAACACCATCTCGACCCTTCTGAACCAGATGCTCTCTCCCTATGGAATTTCTGATGACGATGCCGGTATTGGTGGAGCCATTCTGATTGTCGTTGGCCTAGTCAGCGCTGCCATCGTGTCACCGATTCTGGACCGCACCAAGAGCTTCCTTCTCGCCCTCAAGCTTCTCGTACCTGTCGTTGCCCTCTGCTATTTGATCTTTATTTGGATGCCCGAAACTCGAGCCATCCCTGGAATCTACGTAATCCTTGCCCTCCTTGGTGCCTCTTCCTTCGCACTCGTTCCGGTCGCGCTCGAATATCTCATTGAGCTGAGCCACCCGCTGAGCCCCGAGGTCACTTCCACGATGGCTTGGGCTGGAGGTCAGCTCTGTGGTGCCGTTTTCACTATCATCAGCGACGCACTCATCGAGGGGCCAAACGCCAGCCCTCCGAAGCATATGAAGAAGGCCCTGATCTTTGAGGCGGCCGTGGCCATTGCGGTGGTACCCTTGCCATTGTGCCTCGGTCTCTTTGGCCGACACGACAAGACTGCACTTCGTCGTATCCGTTCTGACGAAGAAAATCGCCCACGGACTGTTGTAACGACCAACCCCTGAGTGGCTGAATATTGGTGGGAAAAAATGGCGTTGGGGGATATCATGTTGACCCAAACTATCAACTGGGATACTAATATTAATGTTGTATGTAATTACATCCACCATGCATGTCTGGCTGACATTGTTGCAATATACCCATCATGTCGCTTTTGTGTCAATGCCTTCGTGCCTAACGCTCCTGCTTTTGAAGCACTTATTTGCCAGTCTACACCTTTTTGATGTCCAAGATCTCCTCCCACTCATGTCGTAAATCCTCCATGGTCCTCCAGCATTCAGCGCCCATCTCCTCAAATTGGACGATATCTTCCTTGGTCGCGTCTACCGCGCCCCTCTTGCGTCCAATTGTCTTCTTGAAAACGCCAAGAGCAGTATCGGCCTCGAGAGCGGCTGCATCCTCCATTCTGCCCTCCCAACCCCAACCATCGACTTCCGTCTTCTTGACATCAACCTCGAGATACTGGTTCGAGCTGCTCCCCCATTTGACACGCTCGGCTTTCAGATCGTCCAGTGCCGACTGGTCTTGTAAGGCGATCCAGGCGGGAGACTTGGAACCGCTGTAGCTGTCGACCGTGTGCCAAGGAGAACCGAGGAAGCGGCTTATCACTAGGGCCATCTCGTACGCCCACATGAGGAACCAGGGGACAGGAAAGAGAGTGCTCGCAACAATGCCCGGGTGAGTGAGGTACATACGCGGCGGGACGGGCTTGTCGCGGGCCTCGGCTGGGTCATCGGGAGTGAGGAACCGGCTCGAGTAGGGACGAGCGGCGGGGAGGGTCGCGGTCAGGCAGAGGATATCGGTGAGGCGCTTGGCGGACTCGTAGGGCCCTTCGCCGCGGAAGCACTGGAAGTCGGACATGTCAAAGACATCGCGGGTAGCCTCGAGACTGCTGGACCAGACGATGCGTCCGGGAGATTCGGAGGTGGAGCGGCGGCTGAGGAGGGGTAGGAGCTGGCGGGCGAGGATGTAGTGGCCAAAGACGCAGGCCGTAAAGACCTCGCCAAGTAGAGGTTTCTCGGGCTAGGTTTGTCAGTTCAACGGGGTTCGTGGTATGACAAGACTCGGACATACGTAGTTGTACTCGGACCGCTCATTCAAGACACATGTCGGTAGAGCTTGCTTGAACGTCGGCCAGGTCACAGAGTGCACCAGGCCCTCAGTCAAGATGACCCATATGGCCTTTAGCCAGTTGACTCCTGACCACCCACCGTAGGCAGCATTGAACACCACCGTGTCCAGCCTCGGAATGCGCACATGTCGGAGATACTCGCCCTCGAGCCCCTCGGGGTTGCTCACGGGCCGGTGCACCAGCTCATGGGCAAAGGCGTAGACGCCGCGCAGATCCGACAGGTCCAGCTGCAAGCTCAGCACATGAATCCTCGCGACAGTGTCCTCCCAGCGGTAGGCGTCGCCGGTTCGAGACGGCAGCGCAGTCGACGTCTGGGCGGCGCGTGCGGCGTATGCGCGCAGGGTTTGGATGGTCTGCAGGGATTTGGACTTTGAGCGGGTGGTGGGGATGAGGATGAGGTGGGATCGGAGGGACCTGGTTGCGAGAAAGTCGTCGATAAGCCGCTCGCCGATGCTGAGCCCAATGCCGCTGGAGGTGACCCCGTAAGTACTTTTGCCTGCCTAGGTAGGTGTGGCTAGGTGATTTACCTACCTGTTGGCGCCCGTAATCAGCACAAAGAGCTGCTCCTGAGGCGATACAGCCTCCCACGGCGCCCTCGCAGGAGTCAATTGGGAGCCCATTTGTCAATTAGACCTTGCTTAAGGGATATTGAAGCTTTGAAGGCGTGCGCAGTATGTGGGAATAGGCGGATGAAGCTGTGAGGAGCGGTGTAAAACTAATACATATTCTCCGGCGAGCAGAAAGTCCAGTTGCGTCTTGCACGTGACAATGGTTTAATTTACCTTATACACAACTGCGAATACGAATAAGAGGAGGCGATCATCACAATATTCACCTGCATATAAGACATATTGATAATTATTTATATTTATTACAATGCTCAAATGTCTCAACTTAAGCTTTTAGCAACGGATCTGCATACTTCTCCCGCAATACCGTGTCCCAGATAAGGATACTTTGAACCCCAAAATTACTCCCGAGACTTGTTGGTGCCCTCCCGCACGGCTTCCAGGATGAGGTCCTTGGCAAGCTCAACTCCCTCCTTGCTACCGATAATCTCAATAGCCTCGTCCTTGGCTTGGTCCCGAGGCACCTGGATCTTGCAGTTGCTCTGCTTACGGATCGAGTTGACCTTGGAGCCGTTGGGGCCAATCACATGACGATAGGTTCGAGGATCGGGGAGAACCAGATAGCCCGTAGCATCCGTCTTCTGGGCCTGCTCGAGAGCCTTGGCGATGACCTCCTTGGCCTTTTCAACGTTCTCTGGAGTTCCACGGAGGACCCAAGGGAAGTCACCATCATCTCCAGACTCAACCTCAACAACCTTCCACGAGTGGGCATCGGCTGTGGTGTCGTCATCGTCCGTGATCAGGGGCAGAGCGCCCACGTTCGAGCGGGTGGACGAATCAGGCTTGGAAGGGAGAGGCTGACCGGCGTGATCCACGGTGACCTGGTGGTTGTTGCGGAGCTGGCGGAAGAACTGACCACCGTTGGAGATGGAGTGGTGAAGGTTGCGGGGCACCTGAATGGTTTCACCCTGCTGCGACTTGACAAGCGACAAGATGTGCTCCTTGGCCTTGTCCACATTCTCAGGTCGGCCAGTCACCTTGACGCCAGTCTTGCCGTCACCCTGACGAGGAACGTCGATGGAGACGGTGAACTTGGACTCGAGCTGGCGCTTGGTGTCGCCTCCACGCCCAATGAGCGAGCGGTGGTTCTCAATAGGAACTTCGACAACCTCAGTTACCTGGCTCTCACGCTCACCGACAATTTCCTGAATGCGGTCCACGATCTTTTGCACGACGTCACTACGGCCTTCAATCTTGATGGTGTTTCCGTCAGCTTCCTGCTTGGGGAACTGGATGGTGCGGGCGAGCTCCCGTCGATCGTCAGAGCCGCCGGCCTTGACAACAATATCGCGAAGGTTGGATCCTGTAATGATTAGCGGAAATATTGTAGTGGGCGGAAAATTAACTTACCGCTAGCGCCAATGAGGGCCTTGTGGTGCTTCTTCTCGACTTCAATAGTTTTAACCACGGTGTCGTCAAAGACAGAACGCTTCTCCTCAAGAATCTTCTTGGCCTTGGCAACCTGAGCAGCGGTACCCTTCAGCTGGATCTCCACGATGTCGGTGTCTCGGTCGGCGGGCACATCAATCCTAGCTCCAGTGGCCTGGCGGAGCTCGTCGAGAGCAGCACCGCCCTGGCCAATGAGAGAACCAACCTGCTTCTGCTGGACGGGAACAGTGGCGGTGGCACCATGCTCTTCAAGGTACTTGTAGAGCGAATAGATCTCGTCCCGAGCCTCATCCGCACCCTTCTTGGGACCTCGGATGATGACTTCGTCGGCAGGCTGCTGTCGGCGGGGCTTGCCAGCCTCGCTAGTGGCATCAGCGTTGGGCTGCTCGTCGGCTGCGTTCTTGGCAGATCGGGGGAAGAAGATATGGACCTTGTAACGGGTCTGCAGACGGTTAATCTGGCTACCCTGGGCGCCAATCAACTCCCTATGATGCTTGGGGTCAATCTTGAGGGTGTGGGTAGTCTCGTCAGCAAGGGTACGAGCAAGGCTCTGAATGTGAGAGCGGGCGGTCTCAGCCTTGGCCTTGGGGCCCTTGAGTTCGACCTTGCCGTCTTGGACCTGGATCTCGACGTCGAAGCGGTCACGGAGCTCGCGAATGTTGCTGCCCCCCTTGCCGATGAGGTGGTTGGCAAACTTTTGAGGGAAATCGAAGGACAGGGTAAAACCGCGCTCCTTCTCGTCCTCCTTCTCCTGCTCGACAAAAGCGTTGGCCTTGGCAGCAAGAGACTCAACAGCCGAGGCGGGACCACGAAGAGTGACCGTGGTACCAGCCTTGGTGACCCGAACAGGAATTTGATCAGCCGAACGACTCTCCTGTTCCTTCTTGATGAACCGACGGAGCCTCTCGTGGAACTTGGCGGGCACATCAAGGGTGGCAGTGGTGATAGCTTCTTGCTTGTTGATCAGGTCGAGGATGTGCTTCTGGGCATCTTGAAGTCCTTGCTGGAAAGCACGGACCTCGGCGTCCGTAGGCTTGGAGCGAGGCACCTGGTACGGGCCATCGGCGGGATCCGGGCCCTCGTAGACGAGGAGAATGGGGATATCACTCTCCGAAGCCTCGGGAACGATGATCTGCACACCATAATCCTGCTTGACCCTTAGGGTCACGTCATTGCGGATGTGCTGATGGAAAAATGGATCAACGGGGACAGCGCTCATACGCGAAGGAGGCTGGCCGTTGATGATGCCGCTGATCTCGGACTGAGCACGAATGGCATTCTTTCCCTCACGCGAGTAGAGCTCCCAAGGAAGGGCACCGCCCTCAGAAAAGGGGGTGTTGATGTGGGTGTTGTAAAGCTTCTCGAGGCGTTCGATCTCCTTCCGCTGTCGAAGGTAACGAGTAACGTTTCCAGCATGAGTAGCAGCACCACCGGGGGCATTCCGGTGGAACCGGGCGATATCCAAGTTGGACATCTGCATGCCCATGGCCAGGTCCATGGCCTTTTCCAAACCAGCGGGAACCTGATCGGCGGGTCCGATAACTGTGATAGTGTCATCGTCCTCGTCAGTGGGCAGCAAAATGGCACAGCCGGTGTCGGAGAAGAACTGCTCGACAGGAACACCACGATCACCAATAATGAACTGGTGACGACCGCGCTGGATCGACAGCTGCTCGGCAGCAAGCTGCCTGTGAAGCTCGGCAACCTGGCGCTCGATCTCAGCGCGAACCTTTTGAACGGCCTCGCGATCACCAGCAAGCTGGATGTGGTTCTCCTCATGACCCGCGGGAGCAAAGACGGGTTGCTGGCCAGGGTTGGCAGTAACAGGGGAGGGGCCGGTCACGTATGCCTGCAGAGGAGGGACTCGGATCTGGACACCATTGTCCTCCTCGAGAGTGTGGGCAAGAGTGTTCTCAGGACCGGCGATGAACGGGTAGAAAGCGGCAGGGATGCCCCGAACCTTAGTCTGGACATTGGCGGATCGCTCGCCAGCAATCTTCAAGATCTCGTCCCGGGCAGAAGCAGCCGAGATGGCATTGCCCTCAATGGTGACATCGATTGTGGCATCGTCATCTTCCTCGTCAATAGGGTTGTTCTCGTCGACCTTGGGAAGCTGGATCTTGGCACCAGTCTTTTCCTGGAGGGCCTTGATCATGGAACCTCCCTTGCCGATGATGTGGGCGCGAGTAGATTGGGGAATTGGAACCTTGATGGCAAACTGACACATGTTAGTCTATAGTGGCAAATTATAAGGGGCCGCACTTACACGAGTTCCGATTTGGGCCACTAGGTCTTTGAGCGCCTGTTGAGCGACGTCTTGAGGACCAGTGGCATCGAACTTGAAACGACCGTTGGAAGATGTAGCCATGGAGATGGTGGCACGAGACTTGCGGTTGATATCCTTGATAATATCAGGAATAGGCCTCCTCAGCTGACCACGAGGCAGAATGTACTGAGCATCAAGGGTGACAGTTTCAACATTGCGACCGGGGATGAACATTGACGGCTTGTTGGGAGTGGCAGCTCCAGAAACGGGAGTTGACGAACGAGAGGCACCGTTTGATGCGGCGCCGTTGGCCTTGCCGTTGGCGTTCTTAGCCCCCCAAATGGGCGCCACGTTGGCACTCTTGCCCTTGGGAGCACCGAGCTCAGGGAACAGCTCATGCGATTGAGTATCTAGAGCTGCCTTGGGGGCGGGCTGCTTAGGGGCAGGCTTTGCGCTCGGGGCATCGGCAGAGCTCGACGCCTCGGCAGGGGCGTGAACGGGGAGGTCCTCATCCGGCGCATCCTCGACGGTGACAGGATGAGGGACCTCAGCGTGCTTCTGCATGAGCTTTTGAGCAGCAGAAAGCTCACCGGTAGGAGTTTCGGAAGCCATGGCAAACTTGGTTGTTGATTCGATGGTGGAGCTAGAGTCGGTTGAAGGTGGGATGAACTGATGCTGGATGTTAGAAAGGGGCTAAACAAGAATGACCGACAAACACCGTCTGGAGTGAATGCACCGGTTCAGGACATACTGGATCTAGTGGCTACGAGAGCAGTGAAGCCTGCGGCCAAGTATACTGGAAGATTCGAGATTGGATTGAGGAGGGATGATTCGATGTAAAGCGAGTCTGATCTCTAGAACATTGTGCAAGAGACTAATAGACGGCGAAACCAGTAACCAGAAGGGAGAACCAGAGCAGTGCTAGAGACCGTGAACCGAAGAAGGCAACGGACTCGAAGAAATGTGGATGTGGAAGAGATGGGAACGAGGTTGAAGATGTTGAGGGTGAGGTGGAAGTTTCTCCAGACAACCTCTCCCCACGGAGTTTGTACATAACTTAGGCCACCTTTCCACCTTTACCGGCAGCACCTTCAGGGGTCCAATCGGGAGCCCCCAGCCACAGGCTGAGCCACGAACGCCACCCAGGAATTTAGGCGAAGCTTGTCCGAGGCAGCGGGCGCCAGGCCTGATGTGGAAGGCGACAGCTCGAAAAGGGAGGTGGGGTAGATCACGGGAACAAACAGGGTCTGGGGATATGATAGAAGGCCATCTTGAAAGTTGACTTTGAGAATGCTTGTTGGTTGAAACCGTAATTGGGGACATTTTCACATCTTGATCAGCCTACGTATCGAGCTTCGACTTGTCCTACGGCCATGGGCAGGACACGTAGCTTCCTGCTGTCCATGACCCCCGCCAACAGCGATTGCGCAACCCCAACCAGGTCTTTACCCGGTTGGCTGCGGACCAGAGGTTTATTGAAGAAAGGCCAGCGAGGTTTGTTGTCGAGTGGCCAGATGTCCTGATTTGAGAGGCCATGGGGTAATGCTGTGGGGTAGAAGGTTATGGGATTCTTCTGCTGACGAGGCCAAGAAGCAGCATGCTACGATGGTCACGGTATATGAAGATTTGTACCTGGCCGGTTGTGGTAATGGAGATGTTAATGGCATGTGTATATATGTCAATCAGAGAGACGACCGAAACGACAAATTGCCCAAAATATCTTATAGCTACTTGAGTACCCGGATTCCAGGTTGTCGACCAGCGCAATCTTGTGGATTTATCCCATAAGTTTTAAATTCATGAAGATGGCATGGACTTCTTAGACCATAGGGTTTCTGCAGGACCACCCTTAAAATAGTTTCTCGAGTGGTATATCTGCACCGAAGGAAGCTGGCGTGCCTTTTGAAACTATGATCATGATTCTTTGTGAGATACCTCCTTGGCGCGACTCTCACGCTTTGGATTCAATAACCCTTGTTACTGCCGTACCTCTTACGTTTGTTGTATTGCATAGTACACCAAGAGAATGATAATCATTTGCCTCCGCACCGCAGACGAGCAGAGCCAAACGAGTAGAGCCAAACGAGCACAGATACTACGTAGTAAACGCTAGGCTTTCACCCAAAGTCGTGGCTGATATTGCTGCATGCAAACGCTGCGGCCCCTTTGATCGCATTCCGGCTACTGCAGGGACTGTATCTCGATGTTACCCACGCGCTTTAGACGCTACCTAACAGAGTTGTCGACTGCATTGATTGAGGCTGCAATCAAACTGGCCTACTTCTCAATATTGCCATTGCCGAGGCTGCGTATGGAAACACGAAGGATGTTCTTATGATTATGTCACTTGCGCCTGTTGGACTGGTTGTGCCCTGCCATGAACTACAGTAGATCTATTTACGCTGAAACCAAGTGCCTGCAGGGCGACTGAGAAGTTCTTGAATTGGAACAAACACGCACGAACACGTATGCAGGGCCGCAGAGGCTGAGGCGACAGCAGGATTCGGCGTGTAGGGATTTGCCCTCAGGACAGGAGAACAACTTCGAAAACAAGCTTGATGGCTTGTGCTTATGTACCTCCTACCATGGGGCACCGGGAGGGCTGCCGAGCAGGGATGTCTTGTTGCGTCTCGGGGACGACAGCATGAATATCACGAGGCTACAGGGTTATCCAGGCGATTGGACGGTATGAGCCAGGCATGGGACAAATGGATTCACATTCCTCGTATCGCTCAATGACCTTGTTCCATCCTGCAGAAAAGTTGCAGGATCTCATTCAATGAGAACTGAAGCGGCTAGTATCGAGATTGAAGGACAGCAAAAATTGAATGGTGAGGACAGCTTTGGGGCTGAAACGTTACCGGCCAGACCAGAAACTCACCTCAGAAACAGCCTCTTGCGGGCCAGCTTCATGTATGTCTCGGCTTGACACGTCTAGCGAGCCACCAAAGCCAATCATAATGAATCAAGCCGCTCTTGTCTCGCTATGTACTGCGCCGGGGAAGACAATGTGGGCTGTGGAGCTCAGAGTCCCATCGATGGCTTGCGACAGGGACCAGCAGAAGAAAGGCGACGGCCAGAGCATGCATGGGCTTTGATGACTTCATCGGCGACTTGGGCTTGCTAACGAACAGATGGTATGCAGCTCGCCTACGAAGAAGCTAATGGCTGATGAAGAGGAGCGCTGGAGGCGTTTGTTCTCTAACAGATCCGGGACCCCGTCTCTTGGCCGAGGGAGGATGAGATTAGATGGGATGAGATGAGGTGACACGCCGTGCGAACAACAGGAGATAACAATCAAGAGTCAGCACCGGAATTTCACACACGACAGGGACCAAAGCAACACCAGTGGCAGATGAAGGGATCAGTCAAAGGCCTGCCCCATCACGACCATCTTACCTTAGCTGTAACGACCTTCCCCCGGCGCAACATTGCGGTTCCTGCTTGACGCCCCACACCATCTTTTGGAAAGCGTCAGAGTCAGGAACAATTCGATTCTGGCGAGCATTGGTGAGAGAAGCAATGGGGAGATGCAGAATAACGTTTGGGCGGCGTGCTCGACAACAACGAGTTGACCAGCCACGACCTCGCGCCAATGCTTGTTCTTCCCACTAAGAGCTTCCATCACAGCGTCTGCTAAAGTCCCCTCCCCCACCAGCCACGAGCGGCCCACGAGCCTCGGGGCGCAAAAGAAAGTAGGATGCAGCCAGTCAGCTTGAGCTTTACGCTGGGCTTGCTTCTGCCCGGGGAGAACAAGCCCCTAAGATTGTCCAAGGATCGGGACTTCCAAACCTTGATCTCTGGAGCCTGTTAGACGTCTCTGAATCTTCCCACCTGGCCCTCTAGGAAACCTGGCCAAGTGGCATATCCCGGAGATGCTCCACCAGCGGCACCCACTCATCCCACTCACACTTGATCGTGGTGCGTTTGCTTCACGCTTGGCCTTGATCGTGGCGGTCCTAGGGGCAGAGGAGACTGACTCTAGGCTGGCCTTAATGCCACACCCCTCGGCTCCGCTGTCGTGGGCGAGTCAACGTGCAAAGAGAAGAAGCGATTCGGAAATTTGTAAGATTTGCAAAGGTTGTCCGGAGGTGTAGAAAGCTCCAATGTGAGCAGCTGCCCCGAGTGGGATTATGGCTGTGTGAAGATGGTTGATTTGCGACGTCAACTGGTATGGAAGTGTGTCTAATAAAGCACAGTGCCTATCACAGTGCGATAAATAGCTGGCATTAAATTGACTTCCACGCCACGGTTGCCGTTGAAGAGGTCAAGTTAATAGAGATGGAAGGGGACCTGTCAACCTAAATCAAGTAAAAGTCGAGTCTTTAGTACACCAGAAGTTCTGTTCTAACAAGAGCTCAACTCACTTGACTCGGCTCTTTCAAGTGTGATTATCTGTGGCCCCGGCATGAACTGCTGTCAAAACGGTTGTTTGATGGCCAGCCGAAGCATCATGACACAAATCTACGACGGCATCGGAAAGGGAAGGGCACTTTTGAAAGTTAACACAAGGTGTCGTATAGACGTTGCTTCTTTGACGGCCGTATACACTACCTTGCCTCCCTGTTAGCCACTTTTTGCTACTTTCGAGGGGTTGAGGTTGATAACCAAGGGGACATGGCCGAGGTGAGGCTGTGTTGGCTCTTTTGCAACGAACAGTACACAATCTTAACAAAAACGGTTCGTAGTCGTTTCTTACAAATAATTGCATTCACCCCACATCGTCATTCTGAGGCATTCAAGCATTCAAGCAGACTCAATTTGACTCTGACGCCCAGGGGAAACCAGACGCCGTCCTACCCTCCGTGAATCCCTCCAACCATGCCCGTTGGTGCAGCCACCAAGTGCCCGGAAGAACCTTTCACACTGTTGAGCCGCGCCAACGGCCCGAGAGACGAGAGAAAGGCGTGTGTGTGTTGCAGCGACGGTGGAGAGGACGTTGGATGAGTTGGGAACGGGAGTTGGGTATCAGCGCAAAGGTACTTGTCTAATGCGTTTTCTGCCCCGCAGATTGCATGTACCACACGTGCCAGGTTCAAGTCTGCCCTGGCTGGGTCAAGGGTCCAAGCCATCCCCTATCGTGAGCATCGTCAGGTACCCGAGTGAATTCGCATTGCGTGTGTTTGGGGTTTGGGTCGGGTCTTGTTGTTCGAGTCGACGTCAATAAGGAGTAGCATCAATTGGTTTGGCGCTGTTGGCTCTTTGCTTACCTTGTAGGTACCATCGACCCTTTAGCTGGGCCCTCAGACATGCACATTACCCAGCCTAGACCCTTCATTTGGATGCATTGACCTCCCTAAGCCTTTGCGTCAGCCTTTCTCTATGCTCTCTTATTTCCATTCCATCAACGACAACTCATGGGCATTCCCCTCCTTCGTCAATCTGTCAGCACATAGAGGGGGCACAATACAGTACAGCACAGTACCTTGTTCCATCCCCTTGATCCATCTGGGCATCTGTCCCATTCTTACCTCCAGGGACCTGCTTGCTTACTTGCTTGGTTGCTATCTTATCCGCAGTCCCGCATTCCGATCCATCTCACACTCTCCATCTTACAGCACAGTGTGCGTTTGACTCGAATGCTTCCTCCCCCGTCGTCTCTCCCCAAACCTGTCCTCTCAAACCCCAACTTGTCTACCTATCACACCTATCACCAGTTAAGCATCAGCCTGGGTCAAACGTCGTCCTTGATTGAGTTTCGGGCAGGTTTCCCAGCAGAAGCAAAGCACGCGGACCCAGAGAAGCCGACAGCTCACCAACATCCGCCACCGCAGCCTCAAGCATCCAGCATCCAGAATACAGCATCCTTCGCCCACACCACCCCCCGCGCTCGCTGTGTCCCCAGTCCTCGCTCATTGTTTGGCTTTGTTGGCTCTCCCTCTAGAGGCTCTACCTAGAACAACTAGGGGTCTGCCCGCCGAAGCCGCCTGCACCTGCGCGCGTCTTTTCCTCTTCCTTTCTCGTCCTCCTTGCACACACACCCTGTCCTCCACCCGCTCGACCCATCCAAAACTTCCGTACCTATTAGCCGTCCTGAGACCTTTTTTTTAGCCCCGAGGGCCCCAACTCGTCAGTTGCAAGGCTGCTTGTGCTGCCGCTGGATCATGGACGGCCCCGGATACACTTCTGCGTCGTCTGCGTCCGCTCACACTGCAAACTCTCATCGTCGCAAACTCATCAAGAAACCTCCCTCTCACCACTACGCCCGTTCCTCGTCTGGCTTCGATGGTGGCGGCGGCTTCGACGCCCAATCCCTCGAGAGCAAACGCAGCTCACAGAGCCTGAGAAGAGCCCCCAGCGCTCCCCCAGCCCGCGCCAACCCCGCGACCGTGTCCGACTGGCAT